>JAEIIG010035519.1:0-33207 GCA_018904695.1 Drosophila parvula | reverse complement strand
TATATATATTTATTTATTTTTGTATCAGTGCCTCTATGCCCTTTTTTTCACTTACCATCTCCTCTGCCACTCATATCTCCTCGCCGCTCCTTTCTCCGTGAGGGAAAGACCGAGAGAATGCAATGCAATTTGCGCAATGTGTGCAAATTTGCACAAGCCGCACCAAAAATGTTATTTACAAAATTTTCGTGCCAAATTTTGACTTTTGCCAGACGCACAACGCACAACCAAAAATCCAGGGTGAAAAATAAGGGAAGCGGAATGCACAGAATTCATGCAATTCCGTCAGCTCTCTCTCCAGCTCTCTCCAGCTGCCTGCCCGTCCAAATATTTTTCCACTGACTGACTAATGAATTGAGCAGTGGGACCCGAAACGAGACCAGCCGATGATGATCAGCTTGCAAATTGTGACCCCTCACCCTCCTCCCTCACCCAATTTGCCATTTTTGGCAGAGTGACGACTGATGGACCTGGAAAAAAAAAAAGTAAATCCAAAAAGCTGGCTGAGAAAGCATCATTATGCACATCTCATATGAAATCAAGCGCCTCGTTATAACATTTTTCCATTGGGGGGGAAAACTGGGAAATAATAGGAAAATAGCTCTAGGAAAAATGTTATATGAATAAACCCTAAAATTTTGGTTATTTTTGGAAATTTCCCCAAATGTGAGAGAGAAAATGAATAGTGAAAACGCATTTTTAATGCCAATCAAGTTGATGCAAAACTAGTGGCGGAATTGTCTTTATGACACTGCTCACTCTGATAAAGCATTTTTTAAAAGAATTTTTCCACAGCCACGACCCATCAATAGGAAGGACAACAAAGCCTTTTTAAGCTCCTAAGCCATGGCCAGCAAATACATCTAAGGGATTGCTACCACTAGGGAAAAGTTTTCTGAATAACGAAAAAGCAACAAAAAATACTATGAGTATCCTAGCAATAAAAAAAAAAACTGATTCAGAGATATTTCCGTTTTCAATTGAAAACTATGCAGCGAAACTCCACCAAACAATTGTAGCCAGACAGATTTAGTTGTTTATTTTTTATTTCCTATATCCTTTGTTTTTCTTTTTTTTTATAAAACCCGGAAAACCACGCAACTTGATTTGGAATCGATTGCGCATTTTGTCTAAAAATTGGCCCCAGGACTTTGTTCTTTTTGTTACATTGTTTTCCGTGTAAATTAAATTGTAAATTTAACCAGAAATATGAAATGCTTTGGTTTTATTTTTTGTTGAAATGAGTTCATGAATTGCATTTTAATTACATTTTTGCACATATTACGTCTGTTGTTTTGCCTCAAACATTTTGTTAGCTAATTAAAAGTTTGATTTCCTCTTTTTTTGGATTTTCACACAAATGCCAAATGTTTTTTCCTCTTTCTATGAAATTAATTTGGTCAGTCCAGGAAATTCTACAAAACCAAAATTTTAAATTATATATCACTCTTGAGTCTTCGGTGAAACACATTGTTGTTGTTGTTTTTCCAGCTGGCGAGAAGAAAAACTGGAAAATATTTACAGGCATATCAATGTTCACATATAAATTTATTATGCCTGTAAAAGAGTTGCAAACAAGGAATTTTTTCGGTGGGGCAAAGGCGGCAAGCTGCAGAGAAGAATGTGGCATAACATTCGGAGTAGTAAAGTTTTTAGGGCACACATGTTGCTTGGGGGCAAGAGTTGCAAGCGATTTTTGTGGAGTCAAATTTATGATGAAGTTGGTATACCCTAACTAAAGAAATTTTTAATAAGAAATGAAAATAAATTACAAAATAATTACGATGAATAAAAATCAACTTGCTATATTTACTTACAAACTTCCAAATTATATATCAAATAATATAATTCCTCCACACTTTAAGTTAGCCTTCGATTGAGTAAACTTCGAAAAAAAAAAACTGTGCCATAAATCTGCTTCTCCTACAACTTCCCCTCAAGATCCCCTGAGTTAGAGAGGCGGCCATAAATCATCATTATCGGGGGGTCGTAGTAACTCCAAGGATAATACCCCGCCAAAGTTAGTAGAGTGCATAACAATTGACAGCCAGTTCTTGGAGGTTCCTTCTGCGGTCGCGTGTGTGTTTCGCATATACATATATGTATCTGAGAGTGGGGGGAAAAGCAGTAAACGAAAGTATGAAAAATCTGCAGGCAAATAAAGCCAACAAATGTGGCAGAACGGACTGCAAAACTATCGAAGGCGGCAAGGGGGGCGAAAAACCAGTGCAGGAAAACCCCAAAAAGAAGAACGCAAATGGAATAAATATATATACAAAAAAAGAAAAATAGGAAAAACGCATAGCAAGAAAACGTACGCAAAGTGCTGAACAAATGGAACAACTTACAAAAGCTAAAATGGCAAACAACCACACCGCATGCTGGCGAAAAGCAACAACAATAACAACAACAAATGGAAACTGGCAGCAATATGAACAACAATCTTGAATATTGCACGTTTACATATGTAGATACATTTCCTGCAGCCAAAGTGCACAGATGCAGATGCTCCTGTTGCCAGCAATGGAGAACGCAACTGGAACTGCCTGGCGGAGTTCAACTCAACTGAAACTGAAACTGAAACTGAATTGTGCAAGTGAACTCAACGGAAAGAAATAGAACGAACAAAAAAATCTAGTTAAAATGCACAGTAAGAAAAGGTTGGGGAAGGGAAATTGAGTAAGAATAATTTGTAAAGATACTGCATGGTTTTGAATATCTAAAATAGTAGGAAATAAAGTTCTTAACAAATTAAGATACTTTTACTTAATTACATACTTTTTAAGTCAGCTTCTTCAATAATTTCAAAGCGGTATAGAGTTCTTTTTATGTTTGTAAAAGAAATTAATAAATAATTCCCAAGTATAGTAATTATTAAACTAATTAGAATTAAATCATAATATCCCTTTTGATCTTTTTTTATTAAGTATTAATTTCATGAATCAAGTATTCAAATTATTATTTGTTTACTGCATGAACACGTGCCTGCCCCCGCTGCTAGTTATTTTTTTAAATTTTTATTTACATTTCGCCTGCTGCTGCTGCTGGGGGGAAAATCGAGGATAGGGTTAGAAGTTTGGTCTTCGAAAGGGGGACACCGAGCACTGTTTACATTGAGTGCAGCTTCTACTTGACTTGCAGCAACAAATAGTCGTTCGTTTGGCAAGAACTGTGCTCGGCAGCTGACGCATTGGCCCCGCAGCAACGGCAGCAAAGCTGGCTTCGGCTTTGCCCGCCAGCGGCCTCTCATAACAAAAACAGAACATGCAACGGCTGCAACATCAGCTGCAAGTTGGAAATAGCAAAAGCAACAGGAGCTAGAAACCAAGGCAGGAACTAGAAGCGCACTATTCAGTGTGTTTTTGTAGCCGATATTTTGTCCCCAGAGGGTTAAGTTCTTGCTCACACAGTGATGATGAAATGCCTCGAGTTATGCAACACAAATGGCACAACAGCAACAGAAATAGCAGCAACAATTGCAGCAGCAGCAGCAGCAGCAGCAACAAAAATACAAAGATAGAAGCAACAGCAGCAGCTGCTGCCGAGTGCAATCAGAAAACCAGAAAAACCATTGGCAAAATATGAGAAAAAGAACTCGAGGGTGAATGAAAAGACTAACAAAACATAGATTTTACTTTGGGAAAAGAAATAAAATGTAGAGTATAGAAAATAAGGGATAGAGAACAAATTCTTGGAGTAAATAATAAAAGGATGATGGAAATATTATGTAAAAAATAAAGGATCTATAAAATATCACAAAATAGAACAATTTAGGAAAAGGTTTATCAATGAGAGTAGATTTTCAGTTTAATTGCAAGAAAATATATAAATAAAAATAGGAATAATATACTAAGAGACTTTTAAAAGTTTATACTATACTCAGCTTAAGAAATCGATAGAAAATAAAATGTATAGTATGCATTTATTAAGGGATTTATAATCCGTATACCATATTGAATTGGCCTGTACATTTCCTAAGCTCTCTGCTGCATAATTATTTAATATTTCCAAATATTCAGGCATTACAAATCCCCCCTTATTGCTTGGAAATAGCTTAAGCCTTCTACACCCACAAATCAAGCATGAAGATTCTAATCTCGTAGCACATCTTCCTCCTCCCCCTAGGGTATTTAACCCACGTGCTCCAATTAAGCCATAATCTCTCCTTAATGTTAACCCTTGGTCCAATCCAAGCAATATTTATATCTGGAACTAGTAACTGGGGGGAACACACACACAAGCTGCCACAGTCTAGATTGTCCTGGCAACAGCCAACAGACAGTCAGCAGTCGTAAGCCCTATTTCTGTATGTGCCAAAACCAGTTAACTGTCAGTCGGCAAACTTTTCCATCTCAGACACCTGCAGGAGGAGACACCTCTTAGCAAGCTGAAAAGGAAATTAAAGTAAATGTGTTGCCGGCAACTGGATTTCCATTTCCGCCTCAACATTTCTTGCAATTTCTTGGACACAACAATGGCAGCAGCAGAAATCTCTTAAAATTAACTAAATATTTGCCAAAGCAATGCATTTCGTTTTTTTTTTTGTTATTTCGGCAACGAGTTGCAGTGGCAGCAAATTAATTTAACATAAAATTAAATGAAACGAAGCGAACTGCAAGGCATGGCCGGGTAGCGGCTGCAGGACCTCATCGACTTCCGTCGGGTCCAAGGACACCATTAAAAGCAAAGTTTTGCTCGCTTGTTCCTTGGCTTTTTGCTTGGTTTTCTTTTTTTTTTTTCTTTGTCTTGTCTCTTTGTCGTCGCCCCCCAAATGAATTTAATTATTTAGGTCAAAAGACGGGGCAATGTCGTGCCAGTCGCCAGGACAATGCCACTTTTCTATGCCTTCTTCTTCTCTCCCATTTGATTTTCTTCTCTTTTTTTTTTTTTTTGTTTTTTGCATTAGCGCAAAAAGTGAGGGAATTGAGTTTATTATGGGGCAAGGTTATCACTCGATGGGGGTTCCCTCGATTTCTTCTCTTACTTCTCATAGTCCTCTCGCTTTATTTTCCTATTCACTCAGCACGTTTCTGCGGGGCAAACTTTTGGTTTTTTCCAGCTTTCCATTCCCTTATTTGCTGTACTTTTTTCGCAAGTAATTCCGCCTAGCGCCTAATTCTCGGCTACAAATTTTCCGCAGTCTTTTCATGTTGCCCCGAAACATTTCCACTAGAGAAAGTTAAACAAAGCAGCCGCCTGCCTGCTGCAATTTCTCCCAATGTTGCCATCATCCGTGAGGCGAGTTGGTATCGGGATCAGCATTGCCTTCGTCTTGCGCCATTCAAAAATTTGCTTTACGTGTTGAACTCGATTTTCTTTATTTTCCTCTGCTTTCCCGGGTTGTGGCCCCTTTAATTGAATACCCTAAATGGAAAAAGGGGTTAAATGGCACAGTAACAGAGGTTAAGGCAGGTCTGGGTGTCTAGGAAATTAAATTAAATATTTTATGCAATATTACAGACAAGAAACCGATTGTACTTTTACAAACTTCTTCCTGCAGGTGTTAAAAATCTTATAATTGAGAAATTGAAATCTTTAAAAAACTTGTAGTATTTAAAGTTTGTATTTAAGCCATTTTAATTTGTGTAAATATTCTTTGAAGCCCCACAAGAGGGTATCCCTAGAAAGGAGGCTCTAAATTGTTGCTGTTTTTTTTTTCGCCAGCCTATCCCAGAACTTTTGTTTACTTTTTCTCGCCCCCGTTTTTGGAACCTATTTTTTTTTTTTTTTTGTTTCGCTGCTCGTCTGTGTTTTGTTGTTGCGCGTCAAGTAAATAAATAAAAGCAAAAGTTTTTGGCCCCGACTGTTACTTTTAGCCGGGGCTACTGCCATTTTCCCTCTCGCAATTTTCATCCCGCTGAGCAAATAGAGGCCAAGAGGCAGAAGGCAGAGCGGGAAATGCCAACACTAATGACATCGTTTGTGGGCTCTCTCCACTCGCTTTTCCACCAAATCTCCATGTGAGTTGGTGTGTGCCTGGAAAAACTTTGTCAATAATTTTGCTGCCTATTTAAAGCAGCCTCCCAGTTCCCAGTTTCCAGCTCTCGGCTCCTTTTTTTCTGTTGTTGTTTACCATTAAAATTCCAACCAGACAATTTACAAAAATTTGTGTTGTTTAAATAGCGAGGAAAGTTTGTTGCTGCTGCCCCCAGCCTTTTAAATTAATTTGGGGCAGCTTTGATTGCGTCTGTTTTCCTCTCCACACACACAGAAAGAGACAGAGACACAGAGGTGAGGAACCCGAAATTGTTTATGCCTGAAACATGTGGAAGCCCATAAAATTAGTTTCTAGAAAATTAGAGAGAGAGAGAGAGAAAAAAAATCAAAAAAGTTCCCATTGATTTGCCACAAATTGTGTGCCATAAAAATAAACTGAAAACTGAAAAACTGAAAGCTAGCCAGGGGGAAGATGTGGTGGAGGTGGCGTCGTCTTCATTCCTGGACTGCTGCCCTCCAATTATGTATTGTGTTTGTTCATTTGTATCTCGCCGCTGCACAGATACATCTGTTTGTTTACACGTTCATTTGCAGTTCGGTAGTCTCTAGTCTTCTCCAGTCTAGTTTATCAATATGTTTTTCAGCTCCCGCCCCTCCCGGGGGAAATGGGAAATCGAAGGAAATTCCGGTAGCTTCATAAAACTCATGCTTCATGCGATGCGATGCGATGCGATGCGGCGGCATTTATTAAATCTTTTGCTTGATTTTTCTCAGCAATTTTCCCTCGGCTGGCTATGGCTTTCAGTGTTTTTGACCAAACATTTGCTTTGGTCGGCACAATTTGATTCCATTTTATGGCCAACCATTGTCAGTTATATACATACATTTATCTATATATACCATATATATTTATATATTTGTCTGTAGCTGTGGGCTGCTGTATCTGTATCTGGTATCTGCATGTGTGTGGCCAATAAAATTTTTAGTACAATAAACATTTGTCCGTTTATCAGTTGGTTTTGCTCTCTTATTGCTTTTTGTATTCCTTTTTGAGGGGGGTGGGGTATGCTTTTTGCACATTTAATTTGAGGGAAAATAACATGAATTCCTAGAGATTTTCCTTGGAAAATGACACACAAACCTGAAACAACAAATGCCTTTAAATTTTTGCCTGGAAAATGTATTTGTATCTTTATATCTTTGCCTTCGCTTTGATCCGCATTCGTGATCACTTTAAAGTGGAAACACTTTTTGGATAACTCATGAACGTATTTCTTTTTTATGTTTTTGCTTTTTCAGGCACGTTTTTTGTGTGTTTTTTTAATGGTTCCGTTTGGGGGTTTGAGCACGTTCGAATGGATGCGATCCATTTGCGTATTTAAAGATACAAGTACCTTTTAATGTGTAATTATTTTAGATTTATTATGGATGGTTTTCCTAGAAAATAAAGATCAATATATAGTTACAAAGTATTGATAGTAACTGACCACATCTAGCACTTCCTTAAACGTTAATTCTCCATTCCTTTTTATGGACTTATATGTCCAGAGAGGAAAGCCATGTATATTCACAGCTTCTGGGTAACAGCTCCGCCTTATTTCTTCAACAGTTTCCTCGGAAACGTGGCTCTTATCTCTCCATCAAACTGGTTTCGAGCTGTTCAATTAAATGATTTTCTTGTTACCCGACTTAATGTGCCTGCTAAATACTGTCCACCAACTCGGTTCCATGGATGGACTTCTACCGAGGAGGCAGAGGCTGGGCGGTTGTTTATTTGTCTCCGTTGAATATGTCTTCCTGTAATTTATGAGCAGTAGCCCGAATGGAGCTAGTTTCCTTTGCTGTTTGCTATTTGCTATTCTTGTTTTTTTTTCTGTCTTTCTTCTGTCCTCTCATCTCCTTGACTGAGCCTGGGCCGCAGTTGTTTTAGTTTATGCGCTCAATTTAGTAACTAGTTAGCCAGAAATGGTAGAAATGGCCAAAATGGTAGTACTGCCTGGACCCCGAAAACCACTCACTGGTCGAGTGGGCGAGGGGGGAGAGCGAAAAGCAAACAAGAAACTAATAAAAAGCCAAGGCAGAAACCACAAGAGCTCATAGCTCAAATGCGCTGACAGCAGGCACGAGTTATGCGTACGTATCTCCACTCCAACTCCAAGTTCAAGTTGCTGGGGAGTGTGCGGGAATATCGAATAAGGAGGGAGGATATAGGGAGGTTGGTGGAGTAGGTAGAACTATGCGGAGCTTTTCCAACTAAATGCTATAAAAATTCTTGACTTAATAGCAAAACAAGACAGGGAACAAGCGTATCTATGCGAGAGTGTGTGTTCGAGAGTGTGTTTGCACAGAGATACAGATGGGGTGGATATTATAGAAGTTATTAAAAGGAAAATTAAGTAATATAAGCTTAGATAATAGATAAAAGAAATTATAACACAAGAAAAGGAATAACTTAAGGAAGATTTACAACAAAAATAAAGCAATTATAATCTTAACTAACTTAAGAAACCAAGAAAATAAAGATTTGATAGAAAAATAAAGAAAATATCATATTAAATAGTTTATAAAATATTTTAAAAAATCAAGAAAATATAATTTCAAAAGTATATAATATCAGAAAGTATAAGAAGTATGCCTGTAAAGCCTAAAAGATTTGTAATTTCGAAAACCTTAACCAATCTGGAACCTAAAATCTTTACCCTAACTATTATTTCGACCGCAGCTGTTGGCTTATATGCTGTGTGTGTGTGTGTGTGTGTCTCTGATGGAGAAGAACCCGTGTAGGGCCACTAAAGAAAACTAACAAGTTACAAAAGCAAACCATCTGGCCAGCAATGGCAAAGATGGCATAGATGAGACAGGCTGAGTGGAGGCAATGGCAGAAGGCGGAGAGAACCAGCTGGAGAAGCTGCTGAAAAGCAGTTGGAGGAGCCACATCCATATGTAGCAGCACCAGCAGCAGCTTGGAAACAAGAAAAACTTGAAAGGCCAAGAAAAACATTTAGTAGATGATGAAAATCATGGCAACATCAACTTGAAGATGCCACACAACTGGGCGAAAATCAAAAGGATGGATAGAAAAGAAAAAGACCTCTGTGATTGGTACAGGAAGCACTCTCAATAACCTTTTAAGACACACTCCACCAGTCCGAGTTAAAGCGCTAATTGTTTTGATTAGAAATGCCTTGTGGTGTAATAATATATAATATAAACTTCAGTAAAGAGAACACTTTTCCGCAAGTCAAGTGACCTTTTTAAAGTCACTTGCCCAACTTAAATTGTAGCCGGTGCGCTTCTCCTTTTTCTAGGCCCTATTACTGCTCTTAAATTTATGGTATCTGAAGCTGAGAGAGAATTTGTGTATCTTTTTAAACTTAACATTCATTAGTTACGAATAGAAAAGGCCCAAGGAGGAGCAGAAAGAATCGGGGATAAGTCTTAGTCGCCTTATCATTTATCTTGGACCTCGGGCCAAATGTTTTCTGGCCTGCCAATTTCGCGTGTCTTGAATGAATGGATTGGCGGTGGTGGCCTCGGGAAAAACCGGCAGGAGGCGGGAGCATGGGAGGAGGGAGGAGGTAGGAAAATAGGGAAAATTGGGGAAGGACAGACGAGTTGTTCATTCGGTTTGGTTTTGCGCTTGTTGGTCATATCAAATCGCTTTTGCTTCTGCTTTTGCTTCTTTTTTTTTTTGCTTTTTTGCCTTGCTGCCTTGCTTTGGCTTGCCTTTGCCGCCTTGGCTTTTGTGGCCTGTGGCTCAGCGCGTGCCTTCCTCAATTTACCCGCCGCGTTTTCCAACCGCTTTCCCGACCGCATCCCCTCCCCGGCCCACACATCAAAATTGGATTTGGCCAAGTTAAGCAACGGCCATTGAGGGAGTTAAAGCTTTGTCGATTATTTTTAATGGATTTGCTGCCGCATTCTATCTTCCTTTTTTTTTGGTTTTTAGCTTAGCCACCACTTGGTAATTAAAATTAAAATTAATATTAGGTCGCAGATCTAATTTTATAGCTCTTTTGATAGTTTAAGTTCCCAAGAATTTATTGTAATTAAAAATTGGAAAGCGAAGCGAAGAAGAATTTGTATGACAATTTATTTTGTAGCTCTTGAAGTTTATCTCAATTTTCTATACTAGTATAAACCTTCTTTAAAGTTAAGTATTAATCTTTTTTAAAGCCTAAAAAATTCCCCTCGTTAAGCACCTAAAAAGAATTAGGACCAGAGTTAGCCTTTTATAACTAATTGGTGAAGGGAGCAGATCCCTCGATAAATTGCATTAGACCTTGTGTCGACGCCTTGAAAATTCCAAATTAAATTTATCTTGAGTTCCTTATTCGCCGGGATTAGCCATATAAATTGGTGTAAATGTCCAGGCGAGATCTAAACTAAATTTTTTAATTTTTTTTTTGCTTCTGCCTGAGCTGTCTTTCTTTTTTTTCCGCCTTAACTTGTGTTGTTGTTTTTTTTTTCTGTTTCTTCGCCAAGGGTCCTTTGTGTTTGTTAATAGTATTTTCCAAGTGAATGGTTGGGGACTGAATGTTTTCCAGTACTTCAGGGGAAAAACGCAGAAACCTGGCAACAATTTGGCAATTGATTGGAAAAATATTTCTAACACGATTTTCAGGGGTTGCTCTTCCTTTTTTTTGCTTTTTTTTTCTGGCCGTACTTGGTGGATCCTGTAAACTAATTCAATTATTTGCGTACATAATTTAAGGACCGTGTCCGAAAGCGTTGAGCAAGAAATTTATATGCAAAACACGCATAAAATTGTTTCTTCTCTCTCTCTCCGTCTCGCCCTTTGCCCCGTGGTTTTTCACTTGATTATTTATGAACACGAAGCGGCACTGGTGGGCTATAGGGAAAATAATTGAAGGAACTCCACTTCACTCACTCACTGGTTGCCGGGGGTCCATTTTAAAGTAATCAAGGGAAATGAAAGGCCTATTTTCAGGTCAGTACCCCCCATCCCTTCGTCTCCACCCGGCTACGCCTCTCCTTGGCAACAGGAATGCAGAGTGCAGAAAGTTCGGTTCCATGCCATGGCCCAAATGTGTAAAACATGTTCGCAAAGTGACAATTAAGCCAATTTGAAGCCATTTAGCGGGCAACAGGAACGCAAACAAAACAAAAGGCCAGTGGCAACAATTGCGGCGCAACCGAAACTGAAACTATACTCTCTCGTACATACATTATATACTATATATAGATATGTTTGTATATAGCGAACAGAACGGAACAAAATGGGAACAGAAGCGGGTCTTGATTTCTAACCAAACAATGCTTTAATGGCTGCCGGTCGCCGGCGAACAAAGCCAGACAATCAAAAGTAATTACACGCACATAAACACGCAAAAGACGCGAGTCCGAGGCTGAGACTTGAGCTTGGGTTCAAAGATGCACTGGGAATATTATTATTATAAGAAATTAATACAAAAGATATATATAACAAATATCTGTATTAATTGACAGCACAAAAAGGGAGCAGATAGTTGAGATATTCACCAGAGAAATCGAAAGGCAAGCATAGAATTGTTGTAACTTTTTTAAAGCATTATTTTCTGGTTATTTCTCGTAAATAAAGTTCTTTCTAGGCATTGGAATTTTTAAAATATCATAAAATCTACTTAAATATTATTTTTCCTAGCTAAAAATCCAGTATTTCCAGAAAATCAGATACATTTATAAACATAAGATAGATAACGCCAATGAACTTTATTAAAATTCTATCTAAAGTCAAATATTAAAAGAACTTTATGTTTATTTATACCCATACCAGTATTTCCCCAAATATCTTATGCAGAAATAAACATAAGATAGATAACACCAAGGATCTTTATTAAAACTCCAAGTAAAGTCATGTATTAAAAGAACTTAACATTTATTAATACCTAATGCCAGTACAACTTAATTTAAATTTTTTTCTCCGTGAAACCGAGACACCTGAACCCGCTCAGACCTTTCATAAAAGGTAAACCCGGTCGGAGAATCACGCAATTTACTATAATTTGCAGGAGGAGGAGGAGGAGGAGATTGCGCAAGACTAAGGCGGTAAGGGTCCAAGAGACCGTGGGTCGCCTGCTCCAGTTTCTCGAGATTGCGGCGAGTAAAGTTCTTGAGACGACTCCATGCTCCATGCTCCTCCACCTCCTCCTCCAGTTTCATCTCTTTGCTCTTTTTCCAGCACCATCTCCTTCCTCCTCCCGGTCGGCTGTCAATGGTCGGTCGGCGAGTGTGCGAGTTTATGAGCAAAGTCATTAGGCAGCTGGCGACACTTATCCAGGGGGCAGTTAATTACAAAGTGGTTGCGGTGGAGGAGAAGACTCCAAGATCCAAGAGAATGGTGCCGGGGAACAGACATAATTTCACGCCATTTGCGGTGCATAAGAGGCCACTAATGTTGGACTATGACTTGCAGTCTTTTTTAGCTCCTCCAACTTGGACTCTTAACTAGCGGATAGATTCCAGTTTGGAGGAGAGCGGGGGCGGAGCTCTAAATGAGGGGCGATGGGTTAGGGTAAAGGGAAAATGTGGCGGGAAATTACCTGATGACAAAACGTAAATGCCTGCAGGACCAAGAGCTCTTATGGAATGCAGTTTATATGAGGCATAAAACAATGGTTTAATTATAGGAAACTTTAGCAAGAAGAGGTGATTGTAAAGACAGGAAAACCTTAAAGAAGGGTTCTAATATCCTAATATTCTATATAATATAAATATAAATAAATAAATAAATGAAATAATAGTATAATTATATTTATATCTATAAGAAAAGGTAATTACTTCTTTACAAAAATACTTTTAAAACCTTAAAGTTACAACAGATACTTCCCCCATTGAATATTAATTATTTGATCAGTTATTCAAGCATAAAAAATACTTTTTCTCTGAGATATCTGCTTACCCCATCAAGTAAACCCTTTGAACATTGTTCTTACTTATCTCAACTGCAAATTATACCCATAAACCCTCAGCTCAAACCCCATTTTTGGAGACTGCTAATGACCCTTGGCGGAATTTTGGCATTGGCCGACCTTCAGACACTTCATTAGTTTAATTAATAATTGACAAATTTCGTGTCTAATCAGAGAGATAGCGTCGTGCTGGCAGGGGCTCGGGACTAATCATGACCAGCTCCAAAGCTCTCTGATTAATTCAATTAGAAGTTTGGATTATGCCGCCTGATTATGCCAAAAATGCTGCGTGTTTATTAATTTTCATGCTCGCTCGGTGGTTTGCTTTGATTCTCTGATTTCGCCTCTGTGACTTGACTAATTTTCGCTGTTTTTCTTCTACTTTTCTGTTTTTTTTCCTTCTCCTCCCAGATTATCCCCGCGTTGAGGTCGGACCGGAGAATCCTTTGCGAGTGGAACGTGACCGGACTGCCAAGCTGGAGTGTAACGTCGATGCCAAGCCCAAGGTGCCCAATGTGCGCTGGAATCGCAATGGTCGCTTCATCAGCTCCTCGCTGGTCCACACCATCCATCGGGTGAGTGTCCAGGATGCTGGCAAGTACACCTGCATAGCGGACAATGGTCTGGGAAAGACTGGAGAGCAGGAGCTCATCCTGGATATCCTGTATCCGCCCACGGTAGTGATTGAGTCCAAGACTAGGGAGGCCGAGGAAGGCGATACCGTGACCATTCGCTGCAATGTGACGTCCAATCCCTCGCCGGTGACCATCGAGTGGCTGAAGGAGCACTCCCCCGATTTCCGCCACAGCGGCGATGTCCTCACCCTGACTTCAGTGCGAGCCGAACACGCTGGCAACTACATCTGCCGGGCGGTCAACATCATGCAGAGCCAGGGAATGGAGCGCAGCGAGCGAGTGGGCAACTCCACGGTGGCCCTGCTGGTCCGTCATCGTCCGGGACAGGCGTACATTACACCCAATAAGCCGGTGGTTCATGTGGGCAACGGCGTCACCCTGACCTGTGCTGCCAATCCTCCGGGCTGGCCGGTGCCCCAATACCGATGGTTCCGCGACATGGACGGCGAATTCTCGAGCACCCAAAAGATCCTGGCCCAGGGTCCACAGTACTCCATACCCAAGGCGCACTTGGGCAACGAGGGAAAGTACCATTGTCATGCCGTAAACGAACTGGGCATCGGCATGATGGCCACCATTGTCCTGGAGATCCATCAACCGCCACAGTTCCTGGCCAAGCTGCAGCAGCATATGACACGGCGAGTGGCGGACACGGATTACACGGTGACATGCAGTGCCAAAGGCAAGCCGGCGCCCAGTGTCAAGTGGCTGAAGGACGGCATGGAGATCCTGCCCGAGGAGAACCTATACGAAGTGCAAACCAATCCCGATCAGGGCCTTAACGGCATGGTCACTGTCCAGAGTCAGCTCAAGTTCCGGGGAAAAGCCAGGCCCAATGGCAATGCCTTGGTGCCCGGAGATCGTGGCCTCTACACGTGTCTGTATCAAAATGAAGTCAACTCCGCCAACTCGTCGATGCAGCTGAGGATCGAGCACGAGCCCATTGTCCTGCATCAGTACAATAAGGTGGCCTTCGATATCCGCGAGACAGCCGAGGTGGTGTGCAAGGTTCAGGCCTATCCCAAGCCCGAATTCCAGTGGCAGTTTGGGAACAATCCCTCCCCGCTGACCATGTCGTCGGACGGTCACTACGAGATCAGTACTACCACGGACAACAATGATATCTACACATCTGTCTTGAAGATCAACTCCCTGACGCATTCGGATTATGGAGAATACACCTGCCGAGTGGCCAACACCCTGGACACCATCCGGGCGCCCATTCGACTGCAGCAGAAGGGACCGCCGGAGAAGCCCACCAATCTGAGGGCCACCGATGTTGGTCACAACTACGTTTCCCTCAGCTGGGATCCCGGTTTCGATGGTGGCCTGAGCAAGACAAAGTTCTTTGTCAGCTACAGACGCGTGGCTATGCCCAGGGAGGAGCACCCGATCCCCGACTGTGCCAACTTGGCCAACTCGAACTCAGATTGGGTGGAAGTTGATTGCCAGCGGGATATTCCCTGCAAGGTTACCTCCTTGGAACAGCATCTGAGTTACGCGTTCAAGGTGAAGGCCCTGAATCCCAAAAGTAATTCTCCCTACTCGAGCGAGATCTTGGTCACCACAAAGGTCAGTCGGATTCCACCGCCCCTGCAGGTGACCTATGAGCCCAGTACTCGGACTCTGGGTGTCGATGTGGCTTCCACCTGCCTCTCCCTCATGGCCGTGGTGGAGAGCATGGTCAATGCCGATACTTCGATGCCTGCCTGGGAAGTGGTGGATACCCTGGATAATCTTCAGTTGTCCGGCAAGGTAGCCACGCACAAGGAGAAGGTCTTGGAACGATTGAATGGTGCAAGAAGGCTGGGCGGTGGTCGTGCCCTGGGGCATACCATCAGCGACGAGGAGGATAACCATGGCCTCAACACTCTGGCTCTCGAGGACGATAGTCCTGTGGTGAGGGTGAAACTGTGCCTGCGAACGAATCAGGAGCACTGCAGCGATTACACGGATGCTGAGAGTGAGTATAAAATATCATTTAAGGTGCCTTGAAGAGTATTCATTTCTTTCGAAAAGATTTTATTGCTTTAAAAACTGTAACAAACTGGAATTACTGTTTAGAAACAGAGAGAGAGAGAGTAACCTTCGCTGGGGTAGTTGAAGAACAAAAGAAATAAGCAAGCAATGTGGGTGAAGGATGTATGTGCGGGAAACTCGCCTGCGATGCTGATGATTTCCATTATATGCAAAGCCATTACGAGCAATTGCACCACTTGAATGGCCGGCAGCCGGCAGCAGGCAGCAGGCAGCCGGCGGACAATCAATCACTCATCCAGCCAGCGAGCGGTTTTCCCTGCCTCGAACGGCGAAACCATCTATCCCAGCAGCCAAGTCCATTCAACCCACAGTCCAACCCACAATCCATCCAACCATCCAACCATTCATCCATCCACTTCAGCTCCTTGCAATGCATTTTTCATGCCTTCATTTCATCGCGCTATCGGCTTCGGCTACAGAGCCAAAAAAGAAGTCTTACAAATTAAAGGTTTAATGTCAAAAATAATGATTAATAAGCTGGCAAATGATAAGGAGTTTGCATTAGGTTAGAGTTAATATAGTAATATCGGAAATATCGTAATATCAAACTTAATCGATGTAATCGAAAGTAGTTAGTAGTTATAAATATTATTTATCGCTTTTTCAAATATTCGAAATTATAGCATTGAACAATATTTATACATTTAATGTTATAATATTGATTAAATTTGTTAGAATGGCAAATAGGAGATGGATAATGTCCCAATATAACAAATAGAATTTCAATTTATTGCCCATATATATGGAAGTTCAAATATCGATTATAATTATGAAAAGTATTCACTTCAAATATCGATAATGAAGATATTAAAGATGAAGATAAAGAAATCGTACAAATTATGGAAATAATTATAGAAATCTTAATTGTTATGGTAAAACAGTAACAGGAAACAGTAATACATTTTCATTAATATATAAATAAAATACATTACAGACAAAACAACTTAATTAAAATATTTATTTTGAACTCCTTAAGATTCCCTCCTTGTAGATGGTACTTTTCTTTTCCTCCTTAAGATTCCCTCCTTGTAGATAATACTTTTCTTTTCCTCCAGTGAACTCATGCCGCTTTATTTTCTCTTTCTTTTCCCCTCACTCAGTTGGTCGTCCCTATATAGCGGAGGCTAGTGCCCTGGCCACGCCCACTCTGATTGCGATAATCGTGTCCTGCATCGTGTTCGCCCTCTTCGCCGGCCTGATCCTGATGTTCTGTCGCTGCAAGCGCAATCAGTCCAAGAAGAGCGCCGCCGCCAAGGATTACGAGATGGACTCGGTCCGTCCCTCAATTGTGGCCGCCCAACAAAATCAGGCACCGCCGCCCTACTATCCCGCCTCGGGATTGGACAACAAGGCCCTGGAGCACTCGATGGATCTCGCCTTGAGCATGGAGGAGCAAAAGACTGCTCTATATGCCACACAGAATGGTTACAGCTATCATCCTGGCAGCGGTGTGGTGGGAGGCGGGGGCGTTGGTCCTGGTGGAGTTGGCGTTGGAGTCGGCGGAAGTGTGGTCAGCGGCATGGGCGTTGGCAGCGTGGTCGGCGTGGGCGGTATCGGTAGCAGCTGTATGGGAGTCAATGGAATACCGGGACTCACGGCACACACGATGCCAGGAAATGAATGTGAGTGCAAAAGAGAAATGCTACTTATTTATTTATTTAAGGAAAAAAAGGGGAAAATTGTTGAAAAAGATAATATATTTTACATTATTTAAATAGTGAAAAAGAGGGAAAAGATTTACTGATATTTCACATTAATTTATAACATCAAAAAGGTCACAAGAATACGTCTGTAAAATGAATAAGCTTAGAAGTAGATGAAACCCCTATAAAGTAAATAGGGAAAACTTGATTCAAATCTCCTAATTGCTTAAAAATAAAGTGTTTTATTAATAGTATTTCTTATTTAGAATTATAACTCCATGATGCCAGCATTGATTACCTTTATTGCCAACTTAAAATGTACTTGGCTAGGAAAAATAACCCCAAAAAGGTGCAAAAAGTAAGAAAAACCTAAAAAAAAGAGTCCCCAAAACCAAAGTGAGAAATACTTCCGGCTGGGACATGTCCTTTTTTTTTATATACGAACTTCAGAAAGGAGCACAACACCTGCCACATGGATTGGATTGCGGTGATTTTTCATTGTCCACCCAGAACACATTCACAGCCACAAAAATACGTACACTTCCGTTCACAAAATGAAATCCGTGCTCACGTTTAAGGTGAAATTCCGGGGCTGAGGAGAAGGAACAAGAAGGTTTCCTGGAAATTATGTGTGTGGTGTGGTTGGAGGGGGAAAAGTGCAAAATGGAGTTGAGTGCAAATCGATGATGGTGGCGGCGGGCATTCATCAAACGCGGCTACGCACCTGCGGGGAAAAATGGAAAGGGAAACAAAAAAAAAAGGGAAAAGCACTTTCCACTTCCGTTGTAAATTTGTTGAAACAGCAATTTTTTTTCTAAACGTTTGCCACGTTTTGTTCCTGTTTTGTTGTTGTTTGTTTGTTGCTGGTGGTCTGTAGCATTTTGTAATATGCTTTCCATTTTCAATTGTTTGCTGCTGTCGTCGCGCACATCCATTCATCCTGGGGTTCCCCCACTTTTCCTTCGATTCCCCCGGTTTTTCCAGAAGGGAGATTTTTACTGCGTAAAACTGGACTCTGTGGAATCCTCCCCTGCTGGCGGCTTCACACAATTCGCCATACAATTCATTATTAATTGTTGTTCTGGTTTTCGTTTATTTTTTTTTTGCCCACTCACACACTTTTCCTTATGGAAAAAGCTTGTCCTCTGAACACAAAAAATAAGAGAAGAGTCTCTGGTTTTTAACCTTTCACATGGGGGAAAAGTAATGATGTGCAAATTAAAAATTCCTTTTTTAACCACAAAGATAGGAAAAAAAAACGACAAACACAAAACCCATTTTGGACATTGTAAAATTTAATTTTGTTTTAAATTAGTTAAGCCTCAAAATGGCAGCAATTTGGATTTTCCCTTCTCCCTCTCCCCCAAGTTTTCCAGTTTGCCAATTTCGAATTTCAATTGTTTTTTTTTTTCTTGTGCGAGAAGAAGGCCAATTAAAATTTTAAGGCGCTTAGTCGTCGTCCGGGGGCATTAAGGGGGTTAAAACCAATGGTGGCAAACTGATGCTGCAGAGGGGGTGACGGGGGAGTGGCAAACATTGCCACTTAATTGCATTTAAAAAGATTGTAAGGAAGGCGATGGCCAAGAAGAAGTGGGAGTTGCAGTTACAGAGCTAATTTGCCAAGTGAAAGTGGCATGAATAATAAAGGGTTGCACTCCGCACAAAGTCTTTGGAAGGAAGGGGGGAAAAAGGCATCACAATCCTCCCTTCCCCCTTCTCCGTTTCATTGTGAACGCTAATTGCCGCTTAAGGAGCAGGGCAGCCACAGGGCACACGGCTCCATGCCATTCGAAAATGTCCTTTGGCAGATGCTAACCGAAACCCCCCCAGCAAGGCCTCTAAGTTCGTTTGGGGCACTGAGGGAAATATTGTGTTTAAAATGGATTTTCTTACTCAAGAAAGATGCTTGTGTAGGCCTTAATATATTAATTTAAGTTATAATAAATATTTAATATATGAAAATATAAATTTTTCGAGTTGCAAAGAGTTATAACTCTACATTTCTTGCCGTGCAAAAACCCCCCTTCATTTTCCTCTTTGTCTGCGACTGAGAGTTCTGTCGCTTCATTGTTGTAGTTGCCGCCTGCACTTTTCGGGCTCGTTAACGGCCACCCATTTCGGTTCCCTTTGCCATTTCCTCTCTTATAGCCACGATTGCTTTCGACCTAGGCCAAAAACCTAATGAACTTTGCATGTAAACCGGCGACGACAATAAAAACAATCAAGCGAAAGAGCGAAAGTGCAGCAGCCAAGGGAAGGAGTTGAAGGAAGTTACTTTTGCCCAGAGAAACCTTTTCAGAAAATCCAATTAAAATGTGTTTTTTAGAAATAAATTGGGAAACTAATACAAGTAGAATACCTTTTTAGGTTTTATTAAACATTAAAGTTTAAGGTATTAACTTAATTAACTCAATATATATTAGTTTGTGTAATATTTTAAGCAAAATCCAATAAGCTCAAGCACCTTAAACTCAACTCAACCTTAAGCTATTCAATGCAGACTGGCGTGAAAGTTTTTTGCACTCTCTTAAATGAAAGATCAGGAGTCAGGGTCTCCGAGACTGAGTCTGGGGGGGGATATGGGATACGCCCCCGGCTAGACGACGACGACGAGGACGACATGTCCCTGCGCATAAATGCTTGGCGGCTAGAACAAAAGCAGCTGCTGGCATTTTGAAAACCAAATAAATGCAAACAAATGTCGTCGCATACACAGAAGAGCCAACGAACCATCGAAAATAGAGAGGAGAAAAACTAGAAAAATACAACAAAAAACAAACAAATAGCTAAGCGAATATATGTAAAAAAAAAAAGGCAAAACATAAGGAATCTCGCGCTTGGCAAATTTATGCGCTAAATAAATAAAGCCATGAACCGAGGCGCGCGTCGGGCCAACAAATGTCTGCCATGTTCAACTCTGGGGCTAGGTTTAGTTTGGTTTGGTTGGGGTTAGGGGTTAGGGGTTTGGGTTTTGGGTTGATGGGGGTGTTGTGTTTTCTATGGGCTTCTGGTTGCTCTTCTGCTCCTTCCCCTCTCTCCCCCTTTGTTTAGTTCTGGGCTTAAAATGCACCCGGCGCGCTCTCTCTCTGCTGGCCCCGCAAAGCAAATAGCCGCAAAATAGTTTTGCACGTCCCAAAAACGCAACCAGAAAAGGGTTTTGGGGAGAAGAAGGGATATATATACATACATATATAAGGGGGGGGTGTAAGCTTTGACACTTGAAAAATATTTCCTTAAGAGGGAAAGTAAAATGATTAAATTGCCTACTTACCTATTTAAGAACCCAATTTAATTATGCTGAATTTATAAAATTGTTTTCTTAGGTAAACAATATATTTTTACGAAATTTAAACATTTTATTTTCCTTCTCAACCAAATATAATAATAACAAATTAAGCATTTTTAAACCATAATAAGAAAACCATTTTATATACTCCCCCAGAATTTATAAAATTGTTTTCTTAAGTAAAAAAATATATTTTTACACAATTTAAACATTTTATTTTGATTTCTATGAGACTCTTCAAAAGGAAAATAATAATTTTTATATGGGGGGCTTGTTGAAAAATGGTTTTTTAGTTAAACAATTAACTATTTGTATTTTCTTAATATAAATATATACATTAAGCTTGATTTTTAAGCATTATTTTTACTTCTATTGTACTTTCCGTTAACTTTATAATTTATTTATGTTGCTTATGTTAAATGCTTTCATTTTTCATGTCTATAAATTTGTTTTTTTTTTATTGATATAATTTTTTATTGAATATAATTTACCAAAAACATGGAAATAACATTTAAAAGATACTTTTTTTGTACTAAACCCTTACAATTATTATCCAAAAATTACCTATACATTTTCTTTAGTGTATTCTCCTCTGCACAATTTTAGGCCAGCTTTTGGTGCCCTTTATTCCACTCAATCTCCTCGTTTTTTTGTATTTTTTGTCAGTGATTGCCCTCTCGAACATGTTTGTCTTGTATTCACAGTTTGTGAGCGAGCGGAAAAGCGAAAGGGGCCATCACGGGGTTAAAGGGGGACAGCAGCTGCTGGTGCTGCTATCATCACCAGCAGCCTTGGCACAGCTGACTGGACTGGACGACTGGACTGGGCGACTGACTGAGTGACTGACCCAACCAGCCAACCGGTCAACTGACCTAACCCAAAACCAGGCGAGACCAAGCCAAAACCAAACTGAACCAAACTGAACCAAACCCGACCCCGACCGCACACAAACAACATACCGAAGACACAATCTATGAGTTCCAATTTGCTGGCGCTGCTGCTGCCTTTTGTTTTTTGCAGCTGGCCAAACTAATTGGCTTAAATCTAAACACAGTTGGCATAGAAGAAAAAAAAGGGCAGGTTGCTGCTGCTGGCAATTCAAGAGGAAATTGAAGGAAAAGGCAAGCTCTTAAATGATTATGAAAAGCGTCAAGAAAATACCCTTGACCTGCTGCCCCTCTCAACATGCTTTCTTCGATCCAAAAAAAAAGAAAGAAAATTCTGTCATGCTCAGCTGATCAGGAACAACACGTTGAATTCCCGGTGAGAGTTGGCCAAAGTTATTTTACTTTCTTTCGGTTCCGACCGCGCCCCCGCAGGCTTTTCATTCATTACCCCAAAAAAAAAAAAAAACAAAATCAGAGAAACTGAAGATGCTTCAACAACTTTTTGGGGGCGAAAGGAAGGAGGTTGGAAAATTGCAACACGGCAAGTGCAGGAACTTTGCCATTTTCGCCCCCTCACCTTTTTCACACCGAAAGACTAGCAGCGCCCGGGTTCTTGTTGTGTGTGCCTCTGCAACATTTAAGCGCATTTAGGGCAAATGCCGCAGCAGCAGGCAGCCTCCGACTTCCGACTCTCCAACTCTGCAACTCTGCGTCTCCGAGTCGCGTCGCTAATTAAAAGTGCAACAAGGCTGGGATCAGGGAGAGCCACCAAAAAGGTCACGAAGAGAAAGGGAAACAATTTTATAGGCACTGCAAGAATGTAAGTTGAGAAACAGAGTTTATATTATGGTAAGGGGAACATAACTAGAGCCTGAATTCTCTATACAATTCTTCTATTAATAAAAGTAATAGAAATTAATTATTGTAATAATATTTAGAGTATTTTATATTGAATCATCTTTGATAATTATTTATGAACTGATGCAGGAGCTCCAAATATTATTGACAAACTATTTTGACATAAAAGAAAGTGTCAGAGGAAACAGGGTACTATTTTCCTGCCTTAAACGATCTGATGGAAACGTTCTTGCGACCGAAACAAAAATTCCTGGAAAGATAGTATTTCAAAGATATATTTTTAAGATATATCTTACATACGCCGTAAAAACCGTAAGAGCTGCCTTTAAACGTCTTAGGTAAACTTTTTTAGGAGTGAAATGCCAAAAATACAATTTAAAAACAAATAACTTGTGAAACTTTAAGCAGTTTTTAATAAATTCCGAATGTTTTTCATACTTAATCAATCTTCCTTTTAAAAGAAGATGTCTTTAAATTTTTTCTATAAATTAAACATATATTTATCCCATTTTATGGTCTAAATCTCGAACATTCCTTAATATTTCGCTCTGTGTAGAGTGAGAAACCTAGATAAGGAGCATACTGGTGCCATTAACACCCTAAACCAGCCTCCCTGAACACCAAACTGGGCTCGACGAGAGTTCAGCTGAGATGAGTTCCGTTCCGTTGTGTTCTCTTCAGTTCTCTTCAGTTCAGTTCAGTTCAGTTGAGTTTAGTTTTGGAAGGAGCAGGAGTTAGCTGGGTAGGAAGCCAGGACCTGGCCAGGACAAGTAACTGGTAGGGGGCAAGAGAGGAAACACAGGCAGTCGCCGGCACAAGTTGTGCCCCCCATTTGCACTTCTTTAACCCTCTGGGTGCCGGGGCAAACTGCCTGCTATTTAGTTAACCGTTAATGGCATTTGAAACTGTTTTTATTGTGCGTCTGCTGCTGCTACTGCTGCTGCTGCCGCTGTAGTTGCTGCACAAAAATGTTGCATAATTGTAAGCGCTTCCGGTTGAAAAGTTTGTCGAGTGAATTAGAGGGAAAACTTTCCACCAGCCAAGCACTTTTACATGAAAAGATTTTCCCCGAGCAAACTGCTCGGGCTTTCAAGTGGGAAGCAGGGCGGGGGGCGCAAGGGTTTTAATAAGCTGAAGGAAAACAGCGCGGAAAAACTGAAGGCGTGACTGGGGGCCCAAACTATGCCGCAAAACTGTTGTTATTGTTATTATTTGCTCAAATCAATGCACAAAACTTTGACAAACTTTAATTGCTAAAAAAATAAAAACGAAAATAGGAAGTAAACAAAAATAAAAAATAAAAATAAAGTGTAGGCAAAATTGCTTGCCTTTCCTCCAGACAATGGAAATGCATTAAAATTTTCATCAAGAACGCGAGCGAATTTTTCGTTATTTCGGTCAAATATTTTTGGCAAACTTGAGCAATCAAAAGTTGCCGCCGACAAAAGATTTGATGCTTATCAAATTGAAAAGTTTGCCACACCCCCTCGTGGCCATATTTTGTTGCAATTGCCAAATGTATTATAATAACAAAAATGAAGAGCGAGGAGGCGAGGAGCGAGGAGGCGAGGAGGCGAGTGCCCCAACGTTGCGGCATAAAATTACTCAAGCAAATATGCAAATTGGCATTGAGCAAATAAAAACAAGAGAGCAGCGAGCGGCAGAGTAAAACTTGGTCTGTTTTCGGTCGCATGAAATGTAAATGAAGTTAATATTATTACTGTTTTAGTTTTATGGCTAATCATAAAAATTATCACGCCCACCAAAAACGGGGCATAAAATAGAGAGAGCGAAGCGCGACCGAGCTTCAGCACGCGAATACTAGCGAAAACTGGTCATAAAACCAACCTCGGTGGCCAATACCCACACGCCAGGGGGTTAAGGATGTCGTCCATATATATGGTATATATATGGGATATAGCATATATATGGTATATATATAGTATAATGGCAAATATTGGCATACTCCTCGAACCACTACTACTCGCTATTTTAGATCCGTTCGGAATGCGGCTCAATCTGTTGAAATTCACTAAAATCGAACATTTTTATTGCATACTTTTGGGATGCGTGTCACAAAATGTTGCCACAAAAATAGAGCACCGGAAAAAAAAAATACTTGTGGCTTCAGAGAGTAATTAAAAATTGCGAAAAAAACAATTATTAATTAGGAAATTTTAGTTAGTTAGCTTTAAAGGTTATAAAGATTGTAAGAAATTTATATAAAGATTTTACCTAGAAAATATAGAATTAAATAGAGAGTTTGGTAAATATAATTCCTAATAATTAAACAGAAATAATGTTAATAATTATCAAAAGATTAAAAAACACACAAAATTAGATTTAAAATCAAACTAAAAAGGTAGAGAAAATCCTTTTTAGCTTTGACAAATCCGCAACATTGCAAAAGATTATATTTTTGGGAACACTTTTTTCGCCAGCATTCCGTTCTTTTGCTCTTTGTTTTATTTTTTGTGTGTTTTTATTTTTTTTTTTTGGGGCACAACTCAAAATTCAAAAAGTTTTGTGTTTGCCGGCAAGCGTGCGTTTAATATTTATGAGTGATTTATCACGATATAAAAATAATAATAAATGCGTTCAGGCAGCAGGCACGCACCGCCAGGCAGAGGGAACAATGAATGAGAATGGCAAAGGCGGCAGAGAAGGAGCTCGAGTGGGGAAAATAGGAGCACCAGCTGCTCCTCATCAAAAGCGAACCGAAGGACACAAGCTTCACTTCTCTGCCTCCACCACTGCCTGGTTCCCCTCATAAAAATTTGTCAAATCGAAAAGAAGGAGGTGGTGGCGAAGGGAGGAGGGTGCTTTCGGTGCTTCAAGGGTTTACGATGCTTGGATAGATTTTAAGTGGCGCACGCGGCGTATGCGCAATGTGATGAACTATTAATTACGCCTTGGCTGCCGATGTTGAAGCCGAGCTGGCTGTGCTCCTCCTTTAGGCAGTTAATAAATTCATTTTATGCCTCTGTCATTTTTATGTGTTAATCAATAAAAATCCCAGGCCTCTCTCTCTTTTCTGTTCTTTTCTCTTTTTTTTTTTTTTTTTGTGGGGCCCCGAGAAACTTTGGCTTAATTTTTAATTAAATTTTATTTTACTGCCAAACGAGCAAAAGTTTTACTTGGCCAAAAGCCAAATAGTCAATGTTTAACATGTACAATAGGGGTTCAAATATTCGAGTCGCCAAGGCTAATAATAATGTAATTTAATTAAAAAACGGCAAAGGAAAAGTATAACAAAAAGAAAAGTTTCAAGTGCATTTCATATATCTCTTATATATGTACAAATTCCTTTAGAATGAATTTATTATTAAATAAGAAATATATACAAACATCTAATTTAAATTCCAAACCATTTTAAATTCTTTCCCATGGAGATTTATCTTATTTTTATCTAGTTTTTGGGTAAACTTTGAAGACCTATTACTCCTTTTTTATTTCAACCAAAAAAAAAATCCCCATTCATCATTTCTGTCCTACATTTGCAGGGGTCAACATGGGCTACATGGAGAACAACTATTCCAATTCGAACAACGGCGGCAGTGTCAACTCCCAGGACTCGCTGTGGCAGGTGAAGATGTCGGCGGCAGCGGTGGGAAATCAACAGGGAATGGTCCAGGCACCCCTCAACCAGTATGTGGAACAGCAACCCAACTACGGATACGATCCGTTGACTCATGGCGGTTACGGGGCTGTGGATGACTATGCCCCCTATCCGCATCTGACGGCCACACCCAGCCAGGTGGGCGATGAGTATCATAATTTACGCAACAGCCAGAATCCGTCCCGGCAGGACTACTGCAGCGATCCCTATGCCTCCGTGCAGAAGCCCAAGAAGCGAGTCGATCAGCATTTAGGTAAGCAAACTACATAGTTAACTAGATATAGCTAGGGGATATATACTTATAAGAGTCTGAATGTGAAGAGAAATGTATATTGTGTGATTTAAAGAAGTGAAGAAAGGAATCTATAAAGTTACAATTGAGTTTAGGGAAGGATAAAGGAGTTTAAAATGTTATAGAACCAAAGGGTTAATTAATTCCTTGTTTTTAAAATGAGAAAAAGTGCTATTCTTTTTACAAGTAAGAGAAAACCTAAAGTCACTCAACAAATAATTATTTATTGGCATAGTAATCCCCTAATCTCCATCTCAAATCATCGTTAAACTCCCATCATGTACATACTTTGTTAAAATAAACTCCCTTTGGCGAATTAGAGGAAAACTTATTAGTGGAAAATTTGCGTTCATTCATCAGTCGCGCCCTAAGTGAAACAACAAGCAGCCAAAGTGAATAAATTCCGATGGAATAATGCTAGAAAATAAATTCTGTGCCAAGATGTTCCGCCGCGTGTACGTTAGGAAAAAGGCAAACTCCAGAAAATTACGCATAGATTGCGAAGAGATTTGTTAGAGGAACTTTTGCCTCATTTTGATTGATAAACTTTGTAGGGGGCGCAGCCCATATAGCCAGGGCCAAAGTTTCTATTTTCTGACACATTAAGCTGCTATCATGGAGAGTCGAGAGCTGGGCGGCCATGGCACAGGCAAAAAGTAAAAGAGTAAGGGTCCTCGATGGTGCTTGGCTTCCAGCTTTACTCCGAGTTTTGGCCTATGTCAAAAACTGGCAACTGGCCCAAAGAAAGTGAGAAGGAAAAAGGAAGAAAATGAACTAAAGTAAAAAAAAAAAAAGAGGAGAAAAAAACCAAGCTGAGATGGACGGGCAACATTTCTGTTGGCATTTTGGGCTTTGGCTCGCTTTCTCAGTTTATGACAAGTTAAGCACACTGAAATCTAAAATGTTTTGCGCCCTTTTCCATGCTAATTATAAGCACACTGGGTCGCCCGGGGGTCAGAGTTCGCAGTCGCGGTCGCCAGAGGCCCGGAGACATGTCACAAATAAATAATAATATTCCATATAGTAGACATCGGCCAATATGCCATGTTTCGAAACAACAACATTTTTGGCTCCGGCTTAAAGTCTTTGCTTTAAGTTCACTCGAGCACAAAACACCGACCACCGCAACAGCAGCAAAATCAACAAGGACGCACGCAGCAAAAGCTGGTGGGAAAGTTGGAAAGGATCAGGGAAAAGGCAGGAGCAGGAGCAGGAGCAGGAGGAGGAGCAGGAGTAGGTAGAGCTTGTGCCCTTTGGCGTCCACAGCTTGTTTTTGGTACTGTCTTTATGGGTGGGTGTGTGTGTGTGTGTGTGCGAGTGTGTGTCTGTTGGGTGTGTTCGAATTTTTGCGGAATCCATTTTTGCCGCATGGCCCATGTTGTTATGCGTGTTTTATTATATTGTATACCCTCGCAATAAGGTTGCTTTCATTTGTTTAAGAAAGGAAAAAGGAAGCATAAAAACAATCTTTATAATATACAAATTAATTATACTTGAGATATAATTTTTTACATTTATTTTTAGAGGGGCTTAAAATATCACTCACGTGAATTTAAATACTTAGTGCTGTTCTTCATTTTTAATCAACTTTTGTTTTTACTTTTCATTTGCAAATAAAGCAAATAATATTCTCACTTAATTTGATTATTAAATAAAGTAGCTTTAGTATTAATTCTTCATCTTTAATCAACAAATGTTAACTTTTATTCCTACTTTTCATTGGCAAATAAATCAAATAATATTCTCACTTAATGTGATTATTAAATAAAGTAGCTTTAGTATTTAGTATTCTTCATTTTTAATCAAGAAATGTTAACTTACCTACCTTTCATTATCAAATAATATTCTTACTTAATTTGTTTATTAAATAAAGTCGCTTTCTTATTATTTTATTCTGAATATAAAACTTCCTCATTCCTTCTGGCAGAGTATCAAATATTCAGTATTATTTCAGTACCTATATATATGTATATATAGTATATTCCCTTTACATTTCATATTGTTGATTTTGTTCCAAGCTACGCAACTGTTTTCTTGTTTTTGTTTTTATTATTCTGATGCCAATAACACCGCAAGTGTTTTAAAATATTAAATAATAAAAAGCGAACCGAACCGAACTGAACCGAATGAGAGAGACCAAAACGGAACTGAACCCAAGATGAACAGCCGCAGTGAGAGTTTCAGGGTTTTGGATCAGGCAGTGGCGACTGTAAAGCGCCAGCGGGTCGTATGCGTAATATTCTCCCCTCGCTTTGTCTGTGTTTGTGTGTGTGTATGTTTTGGCCACAACTATGAGCATTGTGTGTGTTATCTTTACGCTTTATGAGCACCAAAACCCGAAAAAAATACATTTTTGGTAGCAGCTCGCTTCTCTTGTTGTTTCTGTTTCTGTTTCTGTTTTTTTTTTATGGCCCAGGACTCGCAGGATGTTATTATTGTTGCTGCTCTGAAATGTTTTTTTTCTCGGTGTGGTTCGCCTTTCCTTCTTCTGGTGCGTGCATATAAAATGCAATAAAAAAACAGGGGGGAAGGGAAAAGGAAAAAGGGAAGCAGACAAAAAAAGAGCCTTGGAGGCAACTCTTCTCTCTAGGTCTCTTTCTGTTTACTGAGGCTAAACGCAAGGCAACAATAAACAGCAGGAAAAAAACAACGAAAACTAAAGGAAAATATAGGCTAGAGAGAAATGCACAACGCACAGTCAAACAATAAAAAATATTTGTAAAGTTTTTTAGAGAGAAAAATGAAGGAAATGGTCATAAGAACAGCTGTCTAGGCCAGAGTCGGTGGTAACCGTTCGTGCCTGTCAATAAAATGCACGAAAGCGAGCCACAAGATGCAGATACAAGATGGAGGATGCACAGCCCTGCCAACCACCCACCCACCCCCTGAGGGCAGAAGGGCGACCCTCTGAAGAGGGTTAATCTAGGGGGTTTAGAGGAGAGGAGGCAGGCAGGCAGGCAGATTGACAGTGCTACAATATGCAAATACATCTTCATTACATTGATGTCAGCTTATGCACGGCTTGCAAATGCAACTGAATGCCTGTGTGTATGTGTGCTGGTGTGTGTGTGTGCTGGTGTGTGTGTGTGCTTGTGTATCTGTGTTTGTATGTTTAAAAGCTTTTACACTTGCCAAACTCACATTGGAGACCCCTCATCGCTCATTCGATGGCTTTTCGCTGGCTTGCTCGCTTTGCCAGAGAGAGAGAGAGAGCTGGACTGACTTTTGGGCCATGCAAAGTGCAGTCAAATGCACTGAAAAAAAACTAATAAAGGTCAAAAAGAAGAAAAGAAAGTAGGGAAATTTATGAGAATAATAATTTACTTTAAACTTTTCAAGGAAATCAACTTCAATAACAAGAAATTAATACATTTTCTTGGAGAAATTTTTAAAAGATGTTAGGAAATTCATTAAAAACGTTTAAGACCATCTTAATAATCTCTATCTCTTATCTTATCTATTTTTTATGTTCTTTTATATGTTGTTTATATATATTTATATTAAATATAACTATTTCCCTCTGTGTAAGTGAGTGATCAAGGGGTTTTTCGGGGGTACAACAGCAGCCAAAGTCAGTGGATGCATGCATATCGAGGCTCATTCGCCTCAGCCTGCCGCGGGGGAAGAGGGTGCTCTCTTTTGGCCATGGCCGGAAGGAAGGAAGTCTGCGGCAGGCGCCAAAAAGCTGCGTAAGCAAATTTTTTTTTCCTCATCTGTTAACACATGCAAAGAAGGTTACACACAGAATAAAGATGGGTGGATTTCCGGGGTGGATTTCAGGGGGACACACACACACTGCTGACTGATTGATTATGCAGACTTTTGTGTCAGTTGGTTGAGCGCCTTTGTTTGGTCTTTTGTCAAACAGAGAGACTACTACTTGGTTGCTTGGAAAATGGCTTTAATTCATCATTAAGGCAACAAGAAGGATACGGCCGAGGGGTTGGGGAGCGAAGATTATCCCAAGCTTTTAGCAGATTATTCAAATTGCTACTTCATGAATATACATAAAACGATTTTGATTAATATCGAAGCATTTATACACACTCATGTGTGTACATATAATATATGTATGTTTCTGGTCGAAATGTAATTGCTTAAAGGAAATGAGTCACAGAGTCAATTTATGATGAGTATGTTTGGGCAAAGGGCAAGGGCTTTGCCCATTGTAAATATTTATTTACAAACATATGCTTTAATATCCCTAATAATAATTATCCAAGTATTACAAGTAAAAGCATCGGAACTTTATCCACATTTCTTTTGTCACTTATCTGATGATTTAAGTCCCAACAAATCTGTTTTCTTTCTATCGCTGAAAAGCCCATAATGCAGTTTGCTTTTAGGCTAAGCAATAAATGCCAGGAAAACTTATTCAAAGTGCCATAAGAATCTCTCCCTGCCTGGCTGGATAGCTTCCAAATAGTTGCAAGGATGTGGCATAGAGAGGGAATCACATAAATCACATGAGTCAGGATTTTTGCAACCAAAAAAAAAGAAAAACCCAGGAGAGATGGGAGAAGGGCGAACAACATGGACTTGGACGTGAAGAAACACAGTCCACAGCACTAAACACACACTAAGTGGATTTGCCAGGAATGTGTGAGCAGAGCTGGGGTAGAGGAGCTGCGCAGATAGGAGACCGGAGAAAGCCAGCAGGCAAAAAGGCAACAAATGATAAGCGCTTTGGCTTCTACACCGTTTTAACCCCTTGTTTCTGAGCGAGGAGGGAGGGAGAGTGTGGGTGTGTTTGTGTTGGTGGGATAAACTCATCTGCAATTTGTTTACTTTCGACGTTTCCGAAAATTTACTAAAAAAGAATGGGTTATTACGAGCTTAGCATAACAAAAAAAAAACACAAAAAAAAAAGGAAGGGGAGCTGGCCAACACAGTGTTCACCCTGAGGCATCCACGTGTGGAAAATTTGCATGCAAAGACAGCTCGGAAAAAAAGGGCAAGTGGAAAGTGGAAAGTGGCGACCAACAGTGCGTATGCTTAACGCAAAAACGATTAAGTTGTTGAGAGCGAGAGAGACACACACACACACACACACGAAGAGTTGTTGAGAGTCCGCTGACTGGAATGGAAATTGAAATACAGCCAGGAAAAACCTTACTAGCCGACGTCAGGGGGGGTGGGGGTGTGGGTTGGGCTTGGCATACAATAAAGTTATGCGCATAATATCCACAGCTCACGTATTGGCCATAAAATGCGAGCAGGAACCCCAAAAACAGAGGACCAAATCTTCGAACAGTTGAAAATCTAGGGAAAGGAAATAGTTGGAGGAAGAAAAAAAAAAAGGATTCGCTTTCCCAGCTTGCTGGCTTTCCCTTTTACCCCTTTCACTCCTCTCCTTTATTTTGGGTCAAGTTTATGCAGATGCCAAAGTGGAGTGGAGTGGAGCCAAGCGACGTAGCTGATGCAGGAGAGGTGGACTCTTAGTGGAGGAGGACAGGAAAAAATCCGAGGCTATGGGGGCGATGGCGACAAACGCGCTTAGGAATTTTCACACGACCAAGAAAAGTTCGGGGGGGGGAAAGGATAGGGGTTTTAGGATGATGTAAAGGGGGAGCAAAAAGCCAGTTGAACGAGACGGAATATGTTAAAGAGCAGTTGTTAAAAAGGATTTACGTTTTACATTTGGAAACACGTCAAGAAATTGTGGCAATCTTATAAGGGAATCAAATAGGGGCTATTAAAGGATATTTACAACATATAATTTGTGGTTTTATGGGCTAAATAAATAATATTATGAGCTATAAATATTAATTATAATAATAATAACGTAGAGAGTATAAATATTTTGAATTTTCTGTTTATAAGGATTATTATTCTCTGAAAGCCACAAAGAAAAGTTTAGAATTTCCATTGAAAACATTGCTTATACATAAGTTATGGAAAGTACTTAAGTTACGCTTTTAATTTTGGTTTGAAAAGTTTATAAAGTGCTTAAAAAATCTTTCTAATGTTATTATCTTAGATCAGGCAAGTCCTCATCCAGCAGCAAGTCTCCTTCTCTATCTAAGAGATTAGTAAATGAGGAATAATTAATGAATTTTCACTAATTTAAAACTATTCCATCCTTACCGCTTCAATTTTAGTAAAATCACCTAGCTTTCAGTTAATAAATACTAAACCAAGAGAATTTTAATGGAAAATACAGCATTACAAATATTTTATAATTTCCATAATCTATAATTATTTTATATACTACATATTTCCTTTGAAACTATTTTAAGGAAATCATCCTAGATATTTTTCACAGTGCCAAAAACAGGTTAAAAAGGAGCGCCCGAAATGAGACATTCACACATTTGGTATTTGGCCAAAAAAGCATTTCGATGCGGCGATTTCGTACCCGCTTTCCTTTCCTCTCTTTTTTTCCTCCTCATTCTTTCTTTATTTTGAAATTCAAATTCCAATAAATTTTCCAACGATTTGGCACACAAAGCAATCCAAAGCAGAGCAGAGCCAGACCGAAAAAAAAGCGAAGGAGGTTGTTAGTGACTGAAATCCTTTGCCGGATTTGCATGGCCAAACGGGAGATCTCTCTCCTTTGGAGTGAGTGGCGATGGTGATGCGCTTAAATATGCAACAATTTGTAGCAGACAAAGATGTTTGCTTGCCAAAAGCGGCGGCGGGGTGCAGGAACTGGCGGCGGACTCCTTTTGATTATAAATTAATGTCCTGTTTACCAGCGGGCAGAGCAGGGCAGAACCAGGGCGGTGCCCAAACCAAATGCCAGAAAATGCCTCTCTAATTCGTTTACAATTTCGGTTGCAATGCAGCACTGCAATCCCGGACTGCAATTGGATCTCGTTAGTGAGAGCAATCAACTGGTAAATTAAAACAATTGCTTTGGGGCCAGAAAAATCACCGCCCGGCTGAGTGTGCACACAGAGCTGACAATTTAAAGCTTCGATAAACTACACAATGACATGTTATGTCAATCAAAGGAGTGGTAATTAAATTGGTTAACGGGCAAAAACTGAAATAAAATAGTCTATATTAGTGGTGAAATGCATTTGTGGGAATAAGAAGTGGCCAGATATGAGAAGAACATTTTTGAATATAATATGTATAATATTATATAAATATA
>JAEIIG010035498.1:0-24117 GCA_018904695.1 Drosophila parvula | reverse complement strand
CCTCTGATAAACCCTCTAAGTATTGTCAAACTAACCATTATCCGCATATCTTTAGAATGCAACTGCCATGGTCACAGCAACGAGTGCAAGTACGACGAGGAGGTCAACCGCAAGGGACTGTCCTTAGACATCCATGGCCACTACGACGGCGGCGGCGTTTGCCAGAACTGTCAGCACAACACCGTGGGAATCAATTGCAACAAGTGCAAGCCCAAGTACTACCGACCTCAGGGCAAGCACTGGAACGAAACCGATGTGTGCAGTCGTAAGTGATGCCATTAATGGACCAATTCGACCTCCTCTTTAATATTCCCCACTTCCAGCCTGTCAGTGCGACTATTTCTTCTCTACCGGACACTGTGAGGAGGAGACTGGCAACTGTGAGTGTCGTGCCGCCTTTCAGCCGCCGAGCTGCGACTCTTGTGCCTACGGCTACTACGGCTATCCCAACTGCCGCGAGTGTGAGTGCAACCTGAACGGCACCAATGGCTACCACTGCGAGGCGGAGAGCGGCCAGCAGTGTCCTTGCAAGATCAACTTTGCCGGAGCCTACTGCAAGCAGTGTGCCGAGGGCTACTACGCATTCCCCGAGTGCAAGGCTTGCGAGTGCAACAAGATCGGTTCGATCAGCAACGACTGCAACATGACCACCGGCGAGTGCAAGTGCCTAACCAACTTTGGCGGTCATAACTGCGAAAGGTGCAAGCATGGATACTACAACTACCCCACGTGCTCTTGTAAGATACTGTTTGTCGTATAAAAAGATAGGGTATTTTTACTTTTATTTTTTCAGACTGCGACTGTGACAACCAGGGCACGGAATCAGAGATATGCAACAAGCAGTCGGGCCAATGCATCTGCCGCGAGGGTTTCGGTGGCTCGAGGTGCGACCAGTGCCTGCCTGGATACTACAACTATCCGGACTGCAAGCCCTGCAACTGTTCCAGCACCGGAAGCTCAGCCATAACCTGTGACAACACCGGAAAGTGCAACTGTCTCAACAACTTTGCCGGCAAACAGTGTACCCTTTGTAGTGCCGGCTACTACAGCTATCCGGACTGTCTTGGTGAGTTGCTCTTTTTGGGTAATGCTTTGTTTTCCCTCTATTATTTCTTTAATGCTTTCCAATTTCATCAGCCTGTCAATGTGACTCTCACGGATCGGAGGGTGTCACCTGTAACGCCGACGGACAGTGTCTCTGCAAGGACAACTTCGATGGGCGGCAGTGCGAGTCATGCAAGGAGGGCTTCTACAACTTCCCCAGCTGCGAAGACTGCAACTGCGATCCGGCTGGAGTCATTGATAAGTTCGCAGGATGCGGATCCGTCCCAGTGGGTGAGCTCTGCAAGTGCAAGGAGCGCGTGACCGGCAGGATATGTGACGAGTGCAAGCCTCTGTACTGGAACCTGAACATCAGCAACACGGACGGCTGTGAGACCTGCGATTGCTGGACTGATGGCACCATCTCTGCCTTGGACACCTGCGCCTCCAAGACTGGTCAGTGTCCGTGCAAGCCGCACACTCAGGGCAGGCGCTGCCAGGAGTGTCGCGACGGAACCTTTGACCTAGACAGTGCCTCGCTTTTCGGCTGCAAGGACTGCAGCTGCGATGTGGGCGGCTCCTGGCAGAGTGTCTGCGACAAGATCAGTGGCCAATGCAAGTGTCATCCGCGAATCACGGGTCTGGCCTGCTCCCAACCCCTGACCACTCACTTCTTCCCCACACTACATCAGTTCCAGTACGAGTACGAGGACGGAACCCTGCCGTCGGGCACTCAGGTGCGATACGACTACGACGAGAAGGCCTTCCCCGGATTCAGCAGCAAGGGCTACGTGGCGTTCAATGCTATCCAGAACGATGTGCGCAACGAGATTCACGTCTTCAAGTCATCCCTCTACAGGATCGTCCTGCGTTACGTGAATCCTAATCCCGAGAATGTCACTGCCAGCATTTCGGTGACATCGGACAATCCCCTTGAGGTGGATCAGCAGTGAGTACTGCATACGAAAACATGTGAAAAGTAATCTCCAATATATATCTTCCATTTCCTCCAACTATCAGCGTGAAGGTCCTATTGCAACCTACCTTAGGACCTCAGTTTGTGACCGTTTCCGGTCCCAATGGCCTTAAGCCCTCGGCAATTGTTCTGGACCCAGGTCGTTATGTCTTCACCACCAAAGCCAATAAGAATGTGATGTTAGACTACTTTGTCCTTCTGCCCGCCGCCTACTACGAAGCCGGAATCCTTACCCGCCACATCTCGAATCCTTGTGAGCTTGGTAACATGGAGCTGTGCCGTCACTATAAGTACGCCTCCGTGGAAGTCTTCCAGCCCGCTGAAACTCCATTTGTTATGGGATCCAACGACAAGCCCACCAATCCCACCGAAGTGTACAGCGATCCGGAGCATCTTGCTATTGTGAGCCATGTTGGTGACATTCCGGTGCTAACCAGTGAGCAGAACGAGCTGAACTACATTGTGGATGTGCCTCACAGCGGGAAATATATATTTGTGATCGATTACATCAGCGATAAGAACTACCCCAATACTTACTACATCACCCTGAAGCTGAAGAACAGTCCCGAGTCGGAGACATCTGTGCTGTTGTATCCCTGCCTGTACTCCACCATCTGCCGCACCTCGGTCAACGATGATGGTCAGGAGAGGGCCTTTTATATTAGCAAGGAAGATCTGGCGCCAGTTACCATATCTGTGAGCCCTTAACCTTTTTTTAAGCTTGCGAAGATCTTAATAACTTATTATGTTGATATTTATCAGGCTGACATTGAGGATAAGTCTCGTGTGCCCATCATCTCGGTTACGGCTATTCCTGTAGAGCAATGGTCCATTGACTACATCAATCCCAGTCCCGTGTGTGTGATCCACAGCGAGAAGTGTGCCACGCCCAAGTTCCGTTCAGTTCCCGACTCCAAGAAGATCGAGTTCGAAACTGATCACGAGGATCGTATTGCCGAAAAGAAGCCGCCATATGCCGCTCTCGATGAGCGTGTGAAACTGATCCATTTGGACAGCAAGGATGCCACTATTGTGATTGAGTGAGTCCAGGTTTTAACATCCCATCGAACTTCTTTTGACGATCTCTATGATATATGTTCCCAGATCAAAGGTTGAGGAAACCAAGCCAAACCTCTTTGTGATCCTGGTTAAGTACTACCAGCCCAACCATCCCAAGTACCAGGTGCACTACACCCTGACGGCTGGCAAGAACCAGTATGATGGCAAATTCGACATTCAGCACTGCCCCTCGAGCTCAGGATGCCGAGGTGTGATTCGTCCTGGTGGAGACGGTGCCTTCGAGATTGACGACGAATTCAAGTTCACAATTACGGTAAGACCTGCTGCAACTTTAATTAATGGAACCCAAATATAATGCTAATCTTCCCTCAGAACGATCGATCTCTGGGCGTATGGCTGGACTACCTGGTGGTGGTGCCTTTGACGCAATACAACGACGACTTGCTGGTCGAGGAAACCTTTGACCAGACAAAGGAGTTCATCCAACACTGCGGCCATGACCACTTCCACATCACCCACAATGCCAGTGACTTCTGCAAGAAATCTGTGTTCTCCCTGACCGCCGACTACAATAGCGGAGCCCTGCCCTGCAACTGTGACTATGCTGGATCCACCAGCTTCGAGTGTCATCCGTTTGGAGGCCAGTGTCAGTGCAAGCCGAATGTGATCGAGCGACAGTGCGGCGCCTGTAAGAGCAGGTACTACGGATTCCCCGACTGCAAGCCGTGCAAATGTCCGAACAGCGCCACGTGCGAGGCTTCAACAGGCGAGTGCATGTGTCCGCCAAATGTCATAGGCGAATTGTGCGAAAAGTGTGCTCCAAACACCTACGGATTCCATCAGGTTGGTTGCCTTATTACCCACCAGATTGATGGTGATTAAATTTATCTCTGAACCTAGGTCATTGGCTGCGAGGAGTGCGGATGCAACCACATGGGCATCGCCAATGGAAACAGCCAGTGCGACCTATTTAATGGAACCTGCGAGTGCCGGGAGAATATCGAGGGCAGGGCCTGCGATGTGTGCACCCACGGGTACTTTAACTTCCCGAACTGCGAACAGTGCAGCTGCCACAAGCCCGGAACGGAGCTGGAGGTGTGTGACAAGATAGACGGAAGTTGCTTCTGCAAGAAGAACGTCGTCGGTCGGGACTGTGACCAGTGCGACGATGGCACCTACAACCTGCAAGACAGCAATCCGGATGGCTGTACCACATGCTTCTGCTTTGGCAAGACCTCGCGCTGCGACAGCGCCTACCTCAGGGTGTACAATGTGAGCCTGCTCCGGCAGGTGTCCATCAGTACTCCAGAGTTCCGCGCGGAAAGCATCAAGTTTGAGATGTGGCCAGTGCCGCCAGAGGATGTCCTAGTGAACGAGACCACGCTGCAGGCGGACTTCACATTGCGGGAGGTGAACGACGAGCGTCCCGCGTACTTTGGCGTCCTGGATTACCTGCTTAACCAGAATAGTCATATCTCCTCTTACGGCGGAGACCTCGCGTATACCCTACACTTTACCTCTGGATTTGACGGAAAGTATATTGCTGCTCCGGACGTTATCCTGTTCAGTGAACACAATGTCCTGGTGCACCAGAGTTACGAGCAGCCAAACAGGAATGAGCCTTTCACGAACAGGATTCAAATAGTTGAGACGAACTTCCAGACGGTGTCCGGAAAGCCCGTTTCCCGCGCTGACTTTATGATGGTCTTGAGGGATCTGAAGTCTATCTTCATCCGTGCAAACTACTGGGAACAGACCGTGATCTCCTACATAGCCGATGTCTACCTCACGCTGGCCGATGAAGATGCAGATGGGACCGGCGCATACCAATTCCTGGCCGTGGAGCGCTGCTCTTGTCCGCCTGGCTACGTGGGACATTCTTGCGAGGACTGCGCCCCGGGATACTACCGAGATCCCAGCGGACCCTACGGAGGTTACTGCATTCCCTGCGAGTGCAACGGACATTCGGAGACCTGCGACTGCGCCACCGGAATCTGTTCAAACTGCCTACACGGCACTCAGGGTGAGCACTGCGAGGAGTGCGTGTCCGGATACTATGGAAACGCCACCAATGGCAGCCCCGGTGACTGCATGATCTGCGCCTGTCCATTGCCCTTCGATTCGAATAATTTCGCCACTAGCTGCGAGATTTCAGAGAGTGGCAATGAGATCCATTGCGAGTGCAAGCCGGGATACACGGGACCACGTTGCGAGTCCTGCGCCAATGGTTTCTACGGCCAACCCGAGAATCTGGGAGAGGCCTGCAAGCCCTGCGAGTGTTCCGGCAATATTATTCCGGAGGATCAGGGCTCCTGCGACACAAGGACCGGCGAGTGCCTGCGTTGCTTGAACAACACATTCGGAGCGGCGTGTAATCTGTGTGCTCCTGGCTTCTACGGCGATGCTGTGAAGCTGAAGAACTGCCAGAGCTGCGACTGCGACGATACGGGCACCCTAGAGTGCGATCCCTTCGTAGGCAAGTGCACCTGTAACGAGAACGTCATTGGAGATCGTTGTGATCGCTGCAAGCCGGACCACTATGGGTTCGAGTCCGGCGTTGGTTGCCGGGCCTGTGATTGCGGTTCTGCGTCCAACTCGACGCAGTGTGACGCCCATACGGGTCACTGTGCCTGCAAGCCCGGTGTCACGGGACGCCAGTGCGATCGGTGTGCCGTCGATCACTGGAGCTACGGGAAGGAGGGCTGCACACCGTGCAATTGCAACCAGGGATACTCTCGCGGATTCGGCTGCAATCCCGACACCGGCAAGTGTCAGTGCCTCCCAGGAGTCATTGGAGATAGGTAACAAAACATAGCAAGGACCCTTCACTGCATGGAATAAAATACCTTTACCTCTACTTTTCTTTACCAGGTGCGACGCCTGTCCGAACCGCTGGGTGCTGATCAAGGACGAGGGCTGCCAGGAGTGCAACAACTGTAACCACGCCCTGCTTGATGTCACCGATCGCATGCGCTACCAGATCGACAGCGTTCTAGCCGACTTCAACAGCGTAACCCTGGCCTTCTTCACCAGCCAGAAGCTCAACTACTACGACGAACTGGCCGATGAACTGGAGCCGAAGGTGAAGTCGCTGGACCCCACGACCGTGGACCTCAACCCCTCAAAGAAGGCCAACAGCGAACTGGAGTCGGAGGCCAAGTCCTATGCCAAGCAGGTCAACCAGACCCTGGCTAATGCCTTGGATATCCGCGACAGGTCGAGTACCACCTTGGGCAACATCACAACGGCCTACGATGAGGCGATTAAGAGTGGAGAACAGGCCAGGGAGGCCATCACTTCGGTGGAGTCTCTGTCCAAGAACCTCGAGGCGGCAGCTAGCACTAAGATTGATGCTGCGTTGGAGCAGGCCCAACATATCTTAGGACAGATTAACGAGACCAAGATAGAGGTTACCCCGAACGAACAGGTCCTGGAGAAGGCCCGCAAACTCTTCGAGGAAGTCAACACCCTGGTGCTGCCCATTAAGGAGCAGAACAAGAGCCTGAACGCGCTGCAGAACGACATCGGTGAGTTCAGTGACAAGCTGGAGGATCTGTACAACTGGAGCGAGGAATCCCAGGAGAAGTCGGCCGACGTGGAGCGCAGGAATGTCAAGAACCAGAAGGCCTTTGATAACTCCAAGTTCGACACTGTTTCGGATCAACAGCAACAAGCCGAGAAGAACATCAAGGAAGCGGGCAATTACCTGATCAATGGTGATCTCACCCTGAGCCAGATCAACCAGAAGCTGGACAAGCTGCAGGTTGCTCTCAAAGAGCTTGAGTCGGTGAACAAGAATGTGGAGGAAGAGCTACCCGGGAGGGAGGATCAGCACAACGAGGCGGAGCTCCTAACTGAGCAGGCGGAGCAAAAGGCTGCCGAACTGTCGGTCAAGGCACAGGATCTGGCTGTTCAGTATACGGACATGACCGCCAGTGCCGAGCCCGCCATCAAGGCGGCCACCGCTTACTCTGGCATCGTTGAGGCCGTGGAGGCGGCTCAGCAGTTCAGTCAGGATGCCATCGCAGCGGCTGGAAAGGCCACTGAAATCACCGATGGCATCGAGGACAGAGCCGACCAAGCGGACGGCAGGTCCGCCGAACTGCTGCAGAATGCTCGCAAGGCCCTTCTTAATGTTAAAGATGTCCTGGAGCCACGACTCGGCAAATCCGCCGGCAAGGTACAGGAGATCTCGGCCCTCAACAATGCCACCGAAGAAAAGCTAAAGGACATCAACATATTGATCACTCAACTACCGGCCGAGTCGCAGATAGATCTGTGGAAAAATTCGAATGCCAATGCCAGCGATGCCCTTGAGATCCTTAAAAGCGTCCTGGAAACCCTGGAGCCGGTGAGCGCCCAAACACCCAAGGAGCTCGAAAAGGCCAAGAACATCAATAGGGACCTGGATCTCACCAACAAAGACATCTCGCAGGCTAACAACCAGTTAGATAATGTCGAGGGATCCGTATCCAAGCTAACCGAACTGGCCGAGGACATCGAGGATCAGCAGCAGCGGGTGGGAGAGAAGACCATACAGCTGGGCCAGGACATTGAGAACCTCAAGGCCATGGTAGAGGCCGCACGCCAGCAAGCCAACAGCATAAAGGTGGGCGTCAAGTTTAAGCCCAGCACCGTCCTGGAGCTAAAGACGCCGCCGAAGACCAAGCTCCTAGCCACTCGCACCAACCTCTCGACCTTCTTCCGTACCACCGATCCGTCTGGATTCCTCTTGTACCTGGGCAACGACAACAAGACCGCTCAGGCTAACAACGACTTTGTGGCTGTGGAAATCGAAAACGGTTACCCAATTCTCAACATCGACCTGGGCAACGGTCCGGAGCGAATCACCAGTGACAAGTACGTCTCGGATGGCGAGTGGTATCAGGCCGTGGTGGACCGCACGGGTCCGAATGCCAAGCTAACGATCAGGGAGCAACTGCCCACTGGCGAGGTGATCGAGCACAGCAAGTCCGGGTACTTGGAGGGATCGCAGAATATCCTGCATGTGGACAAGAACAGTCGCCTGTTCGTGGGCGGCTACCCGGCTGCTCCTGATTTCAATGCGCCAAAGGAACTGAACGCAAACTCCTTTGTCGGCGACATCGAGGATCTGAGGATCGGTGACGAGAACGTAGGACTGTGGAACTTTGTTTTCGCCGAGGACAACAAGGAGGGAGCTCGGGAGCGAGACGTGCTGTTGGAGAAGAAGAAGCCGGTGACGGGTCTGCGCTTCAAGGGCAACGGCTATGCCCAACTGAAGGCCTCCTCCAACTTCAAGGATCGCTCCAGTATCCATTTCCGCTTCAAGGCGGACAAGGACACGGCCAATGGACTGCTGTTCTTCTACGGTCGCGACAAGCACTACATGTCCATCGAGATGATTGACGGGGCCATTTACTTCAACATCAGCTTGGGCGACGGTGGAGGCTTGGTGTCCGCCAATCAGAATCACTACAACGACAACCAGTGGCATACTGTTCGAGCGGAACGCGATCACCGCGATGGACTGCTCACTGTGGACGATCAGGTTATGTCCCGACAAACGGCTCCTGCCGAAGCCGATGAGGAGTTGCCCAGGCGGAAGTGGTTATTCTTCGGCGGCCATCCCAGACGTCTCAACAGCTCGCTCAGCCTGCAGCCGAACTTTGAGGGTTGCATCGACGATGTGGTGATCAGTGGCGTAGTCGTGGACCTCACGGAGTACATAAACGGCACCGGAGTTGAAGAAGGCTGCTCGGAGAGATTCTCCACGGTGCTGTCATATGCTCCGCACGATTATGGCTTCTTGCGTATGAACAACATCAATTTGGACAACAATCTGCATATAGTGCTGCACTTCAAGACCCGCCAGCCCAACGGCGTGCTCTTCTATGCCGCCAATCATGACCAGAGCTCGAATATTGGCCTTAGCCTAGACGAGGGTGTGCTCAAGCTGAACAGCATGGGCAGCCAGTTGCTGATCGACGAGCTTAACCTTAATGACGGGGAGGACCATGTGGTTACCGTACAGCACAACGCGGGAGAGCTTCGACTCTCCGTTGACGATGTGGAGACCAAGAGGTGCGTTCGACATTACTTTCTTCTTTCCTTAATTAATCTTTATTGTCTGCCTCTGCAGACTTGGTACTCCGCAACCGCTGATTCTGGAGGGTGGTGATATCTTCTTCGCTGGCCTTCCGGACAACTATCGCACGCCCAGGAACGCCTTGGCCTCACTGGCCTACTTTGTGGGATGCATAAGCGATGTGACCGTCAACGAGGAGATCATTAACTTTGCCAACAGTGCTGAGAAGAAGAACGGCAACATCAACAACTGTCCTCCGCATGTTTTGGGTGAGTTAACAAGTTACGAAAAGTAACTAACGAAAAGGTGCCTTGAATCTCTTAAGTCGCTAACTAAAATCGTGTGCATCGCGATTTCAGCCTACGAGCCAAATCTGGTGCCAACCTACTATCCCAGTGGAGCCAATGACGTTGCGGAAAACCCTTGGAAGTCGGATGAAGAGCTGTCCAGGCCGGCCACCTTTGCCCCTGCCCCACAGACCACGCCCACAACAACGACAACGACGACGACAACTACCACCACCACAACCACAACGACAACGACTACAACCCAGTCCCCCATTGCCATAGATGAAGATGTTGACAAGGAGGAAGAAATCAAGGAGAAGGAAGCCGCCAAGCCGCAGAGGCCACTGACCACGCGGCCACCAGCTAAAGTGAATCTGCCCAGCGACAAGCGTTGCAAGCTCCCAGAGCAGCCCAACTTCGACGTGGACTTTGCGGAGGCGGGCTACCGCTTCTACCAGAATAAGGAGCAGCGTCTGGAGATCAACCCGCTGCCGGCGAAGCTGCGCCGTCACCACGACGTGACCTTATCCTTCCGCACCGATCATCCCAACGGCCTGCTCTTCTACGCGGGAAGCAATCAGCATGAGGACTTCATCGCCATCTATCTCCTGGACGGCCGGGTGTACCACGCCGTGCGCGTTGGTGCTGTCCTCCAGGCCAATGTCAGCAGCGAGGCGGAACTCAATGACGGCAAGTGGCACACTGTGGAGGCGATACGTACCAGCCGCCGGGTCAGTCTGCTCATCGATCGAGTCGAGCAGCCGGGAACGTTGGAGCTGAATGCAGATCGCAGTCCACCGGTGCTGGCCGTCGAGGCGCCTGTCTATTTCGGTGGCGTCAACAGCTTCATCGAGTCCAAGGTGCGCAACACCACCGGCTACAACCCACTGGCACCGTATTACAACGGCTGCCTCAAGGACTTCAAGTTCGATAGCGTGGACCTGGAGCCGCCGCCGGCGGAGTTTGGAGTGGTCCCGTGCTCCGAGCAAGTGGAGCGTGGAGTCTTCTTTAACAGCCAGACGGCGTATGTGAAGCTCTTCGAGCGCTTCTCCGTCGGCACAGAGATGACCATCAGCTTCGATTTCCGACCAAGGGACCCCAACGGTCTGCTCTTCTCCGTGCACGGCAAGAATTCTTACGCCATCCTCGAGCTGGTAGACAACACGCTGTACTTTACGGTCAAGTCCGATGTGAAGAACATTGTGACCACTAACTTTACGCTGCCCAATAACGAGAGCTTCTGCGATGGTAAGACCCGCAACGTGCAGGCTATCAAGTCCAAGTTTGTCATCAATATCGCCGTGGACTTTATGAGCTCTAATCCGGGCGTGGGCAACGAAGGATCCGCCGCCACCAAGACGAACCGACCGCTCTTCATGGGCGGCCACTTGGCCTTCGCCAAGGCGCCGGGCATCAAGACGAGAAAGTCCTTCAAGGGCTGCATCAGCCGGGTGGAGATCAATAAGAAGCTGGTGAACATTACGCCAAGCATGGTCGTCGGCGACATATGGCAGGGCGTCTGCCCCCTCAACTAGACGCGAATCCTGGGCAATCTAAAAGGACGCATGATAGAAACAAGTCTACCTTAAGGTGCCAGGGAAAACAATGGAAAGTTGATGACAAATCCGCAGGTCAAAGGACAACGAACGAACAAAACTAATCGAACAAAATCGACAGGTCGTGAAAAAGGCTGGGGCTTCCGAACATTATGGACCCTTGGCAGAGACGCCAGTCGTATATTTCTTAAAACTATAAGCCAAACTTTTGTGCCAATCTATTAAAGCCATATCTACATGTGTAGTATCTGTACTTCTTATGATTTCTCAAACTCTTCAAGTTTGCTCTTTTTATGTAATTTTGTCGAATCAATAAATATATCAAATCACTTTTATCCAATTAAATCTGAGTCCATTTTGTTTTGCTCTATTAATATCAGTATTTTTATTGTTTTATAAAATTTAAGAAGGTGCTATAGCTCATTATATTTCAGAAAAACAAAAAGAGCGCACTATATAAACTAAACTGACATGTATGTAGATGCTTAGCCCTTCGTCTTGCTTTGCTCTCATATTTTGTGGAACTGGATTTTGTTTTAAGTGTTTACTGTCTGTGATCACTTTGAAAGTCTGATCTTAATACCCGAATTCATGCGGTAGTTTCCTTAAACAAGTTGCCGTTGTTGATGGTAATGTTACACGTACATATTTATTCAGATATATATATTCCTTTCAGTTTACACAATCTCGATAGTTGAATTTTTAAATGGAGTTGACGTTAAACAAATTCAAACTCCAGAAGGATAACGGTTAGTTGGCCAATATGCTGGGATACACATACAGCTAGATGTAGGGTTTACGCATATTTGCATTTACTTCATATATGTATATATGCATATGTTTTTAATAATGTCTAATGTATGTATGTATGTATATATGTTATAATCAATTTCAAAAAACCAAGTGTTTGTTTTCAGTTTAGAGTGCGTTGTCGCCCATTTACAGGATTAAAACAATATTAACTAGTATTGGTAATCGATTCGGTTAAGTATACAACAAATATGAAAGATTGTGTGTTTTGTGTGTTGAGGACTAAAAACAATGGGTTTGTTCTTATCAAAATTAAGGTTTTAATTACATATACACGTGTAAATATTGTAATAAATATGAAATAATAACTCCCTAATGCTGCACGAATCGTTCGTTTTGATTTCTTTTCATAATTTCTTGTCCTAACTTGACCTAACATTTTGTTTATTTAGCTTTTTTCCTACTCTTTTCGTTTGTTTTTTTCTTACGCTATACACATCGTAGTGGAAAATTATAATATTATATATAGAACAAAAACCTATTCTGCATAATATCTATAAATATATTTCATATAGTTGTATATGTGTTTGGTGTGTGGGTGTGTGTGTGTGTGTATGTGTGTGTGTATGTGTGTGTGTAGTTGTTGTGTTTGCTTCTGTTGTTGTTTTTGTTGCTTTTTTGTTTACTTCTTAAACGCTAATCACTAAGATCACCCGAGAGAGATACAAACGCACGCGAACGCGACCGGATTCCGCGATGAATCCGGATTAAGGTACAACGAAATCACGATTTTTTCATTTAGTTTAGTTTCAGCTTTAGCAATAGCTTCACTTTTTTAGTTAGACCGTTTCATATTATTATAAGTAGCTATCAAGTATTGCAATTGTTATTATATTTGGGACTCGGGGGCGAAAGTCCCTTGTTGTTAGATTTTCTTTAGCTTGAGTTGAGTTTACCGCGACGCGAACGAACGACCCGAAGTTACTTTATTATCACACGTTCCCCCATTTCAAAAAGTTAAAAATAAAACGAAATAAAAACACAAACGTAAACACGGTTTGCATAATTACATAATACTATTACTTAGATTTACTTGGTTTTCTTGTTTCACTTGTTTTTTCCCTTTTTTTTTTTGACTGAGTTTAGTTTTTCCCTAGTTATACATTTTTTTTTTAAGTTGTTCCGCGACAATTTCAAAGACTTTTGTTTCCATTTAGTTTAGTAAACTTTACACCTAATCGTATAATCGTAAAAAATTTGTTCTGTACAATTGATTTAAAAAATGATAAAGCCTATACAAATTATAGCAAAGTTTCAGTTTCGATGAAATAATAATAGTAAATTGTTTAATTAATTACATTTGTCCTTAAACAACAAAATTATATAATAATACTTTAAAAAGTGATCAGTCAATGGTTGCTTTTGTATTCAGTTAAAGGATCGCACAAAAATAAATATATTATGATTCTCAACAAAATCCTAATCTCGAAAATATTCTCTTCTTTCCCTATTTTATCAGCGTAGAATACAAAAAAAAAAAAAAAACAATAATAAAACGCCTAATTTCGTATAGCGTATATATGAATATCATCAGTTAGTGTATAAGTAAATTTGTATCAGTAACAGTTGCAATATTATCGTTATCCTTGTATTATTTCCTACCCGATTTTCATTACCCGACGAGATACCACGACGATACGGCGATTACGAATTACGAACGAACGAGCGGCGAATACGCGAACGCGAACGCGAAACCGTTATAAACCCGAAACGCGACGATTTTCTTCGAATTTATATGTATATTATTTTGTTTATTTGCGAAAGTGTTGGGCCCAGTGGCGAAATTCGGATGTTCTTCTGTGAATGAGGGCGCTGTCTGTGGCTTTGAACGGAGTTGTTTTTCAGTCTTTACTTGGTTTCAGCTGAAATTTGTTTTGTTTTTACATTTGAGTTCATGTCTGCTTTGGTTTTCATTCCACACCTGGCCCAACGCTTTCGTTAAACTATTTTTGTTTAGTTTAGTTTATAATTACCGCGACACGAACCCGCAATATTATTATATTTCTTTAACGATTTTCACGTTTCTTTAGTTTTCCTTTTATTGGCTATGAGAAACACCCGTGTGTTTCTGCATAATTATACTCTATTTTCGGTTTTGCACTAAGTGTACTGTTGGATTTGGGTTTGTCTATTAGCACTTGCATCCGGTTAAGTACGGCCGGAACACAGGGTTATCTTTCAGTTTACATACTGGAAGCGGACAGACAGATGCTGGCCTAAGAAGTTCTCTGCAGATCTATGATCCCTCAGTGTGTGTGTGTGGGGGTTAGGCTCCTTTCTATAAGATATATATATCGATATATGTTTCTCTTGTGTTTAAATGTACGGTTATGCTGTTGTAGATTTTTTTTTTTTTAGTTTTTTTCCATCTTTTTTGTTTTCTATAAGCTTAAATTTCAATATTAACGTAGCATTCGAACAGCATCGAATCGGATAACTTAACAGGCTAAAGATTAAGACGACGACACGCTTACTTGTACATAATTGTCTAGTTAAGATGTTTTTTGCTGATGGTTGCTGGGCTCGCTATGGGGTGCTGGTGGTGGGTGGAGTTCTTTTTTAGCTTGCCTGCCCTGCCTGGCTTAGATGTTGTACATGGTGGCCAGGCGCTCGGCCAGAGTTGGCGGGAATTGATCCACAAATCGACGCCAATTCTCCTCACCCACCTGGGTCTTGAAGCCATGGAGAATCTGTAGTAAAGAGGATAAGTATAAGAGAAATTGGGTATTTTCGCTGCACCCATTTCTATAGAGAATATCCCGCTCGCTCAAAACGGAATTAATACCCAGATTTTGTTCGTTACTCAGTGTCAAAGACGCAGATGCTCTCTTTCGAGAAGCTTATTTGGCTGATTTCCCTGCTCACCTTTTGTATCATCTGATGCAAATCCTGCGGGGGATTCACCCACGAGGCAATGGCATCGCAGAAGAATATGAAATCGGGCACCACGCCAGCTGGATTCACTGTGATCATGTGACACATCCCACGGAAGGCCGAGTCCTTCTCATCGTTGTCCCGTATGTGACGCAGCGATGTGCACCTGTTTTTGTTCGGGCAGAGCATTGAGACAAGTGATTAAAGCAAAAACTAACAAAATCAGCAGACCGAAATACGAAAGCTAAAAAGCAAATTTAAAACTGCAGTTAAATGATGTTGAAAAGTACGTGGATGAGTCCAGAGATGAGAAAGATGGATGTAATGGATGTGCTTAAGCATAAGGGAATGCAGGAATGCAGCAGAATGGAAGGAAGGAGGAAAGGACTTATGGAAAGAAAGAATAATCTAGTTAAATATAAGAAAACGTGTTACACACCACTGTCGTACAAATTCGGGCAAATAAGGAGCCACTTCAACTGGGCACACATAACCTAGACGACCGATTGTTATTGCTAAAAGAACAGAAAAAAGTAAGAGAAATAAATCAACTGAATAAATCAATCAATAATCATCACACACAGAGTTCGTTGCGATACTCTCTCACTCTCTCCACTGTCTATATATCTAATATCTAGTAAATTCTATGCATGTTGTATGGGAATGAGGTTCGATTTCGTTTCGTTGCTGCTTTCATGCAACAAGTAACACAAAATTAAACAGAAACAAGTGTCCAGAGATCCACATACACACATACATACGGAATCATATACATACATTAATATATATACATTAATAATAACATATAAACGAGACCTATATCAGCCCCAAACGTCTCACCTGTGTTCTCCAGCAGCGTCTTGGGCGTGTTCGGTCGGTTGATGATGACGAAGAGGTCGGTAAGCACCAGATGTATGTACTGCTTGGTTTCCTCACCTTTCAATATGAAGGCAGATCAAATTAGTTGGACATAAGTCCCCTCTATGCTCTTTACTCTATACTCTATACTTACCCAGCTTCATGCAGATCTCGCCAATGGCCCACGTGGCATTGTTGCACACCGAAATGAAATCGGGATTTAGGTTCTGGCCCAAAATGGGAAAGAACTCGGCCATGAAGGGGTGCACATGGGGGAAGCAGGCCTTGGTCAGGTCACCCAGCAGGGCAAACGAGGATTGGCGCACCTGAAATACGATTTTACTTAGTTTTGAATTGTTTTATTGTGTGGGTAGTTCTGCACGCACCTCTGGCAGCACATCCTGCATGCACTGGTAGAGCAGGTGCATGATGTTGCTGTTGGCCACCAGCGTCTCGATGTGACGATCCAGGCCTTCGGCCAGGCCGGACAGCAGGTCCAGGGCGACAATCATGCGCTCCTTGTCGGGATGCTCGAATGTTTGGTTCTGCTTGCACAACTATTAAATGTTGAAAAGTTTAGGGATTTAAGGATGAATACGAATACAAGCCCCCCCTCGTCCTCGTACCATTTCCTGGTTGATGGTCTGCTCGATGAGGGAGATGCACCTCCGGTAAACCGGGTCGCAGTAGGGCAGAAAGCCGGACTGCAGGGCAGTGGCAATGCTCGAGAGACACTCCAGCAGCGGGAATAGGTCCTTGTCGTCGTCCTTCAGCAGATTCCACTTGTCGATGAGGGGTGGCATGAGGATGTCAATGTACTGCGGCTTGTTCAAGTGATGGCCCACGGAGTCGGCCAGAGTGCCCACCGCGTCGTACAGGATCAACAGATTCTTGTGCTGGTACTTGGAGAAGGCGAAGACAAGCGTCTTGAGGATGTACTCCAGATAGGGAACCAGCTCTGTGCAGGCCTCCTCCTCCAGCGTGGCAAATGCCGAGCAAGCCGCCTCCTGGACGCGCTTATTTGAGTCCAGGATGCGCTTGAGCAGCTCCTCCATCAGCGGCTTCAAGTACTGATCGTGCGGTTGATTAACCACCCAGTTCGCATAGCGGGACAGCGTCCAGCAGGTGATGGAGCGCACCAGGGCCTTCTTGTCCGACAGGCAGCTGATCAGGTAGGGGATCAGCTCGGGCAGGTGCTGGATCATGCCCTGCATGCAGCCCTCGGCGATGGCGCCTAGGGCCAGGACACCGCTCTCCTTGATCACCCACTCTTGGTGGAACAGCGTCTCCTTAAGGATGGGCAACACGACAGGCAGACAGTCCTCCCGGAACACATTGGCCAGAACATCCAGGGCGGCGGCACTGCACTTGCGCAGGTTCCATTCCGACAGCGAGCTATCGTCGTCCAAGCCGTCGTCGAATCCGTCGTCGTCATCATCACCAGCGCCGTCAGCCTGGCCGCTGGCCTCCTGGCCGCTCTTAATTGTGTGTGTGCGGGACTTGTGGAATCGCGGCCGGATGTCCTCTTCACGATCGGGCACCATGTCATCCTCCTCCACATTGCCCTTGAGAAGAATAATGTCGATCTCGGAGTAGCGCATGCCCCGTACCAGCACTGGAGCCAACTGAGACAAGTAGGGAGCCAGTACATCCTTGCAAATGCTCTGCTCCGCCAGCGACAGCCAAAACTCTGACGCTTCCAGCGCCACGCCCTCATCGGAATCCTGGGTACGCAGCAGCATGTACTCAATTATCTGCGACATGTGCGGCATCAGGCGATCCATTCGCACCTCCAGCAGCATGACCAGTCCGTGACAGACGTTCTTGCGCACCTCGTGATCCTCGTCGGAGGACAGGTGGAACAGGTTCTCAATGAAGGTGTCTATGTTCAGCATGAGCGCCTGTGACCGGTTGATGATGAACTGATTGATGCAGGCAATGGCGTGTGAGCGGATCTTGGGGCTGCTGTGCTTAAAGTACTGCAGGAATTTGGGAATCATCACATTCAGGGGCCGGTTGAGCGCCGCTGAGTCCAGGATCTCGGCGGAGTCCTCGCAAATTTTCTGCAGCGCACTAAAGGCGCCCTCGCATACATTGTAGTCCTGGTTGTCTAGCATGTCGCAAAGCGAAGGCAGCAGCTGCGGCCAGTTGTGGAGGCCGCCATTGCTGGCGATGGTGGTGATCAGGATGCCGACGGTTGCCCGGATCAGGGGCGAGGTATCACCCACGGCCTGCAGGCACTCATGCTTGATGTACTCCACGATCTCTGGCTGTAGGGTGCTGCCGTGCATGCGGATATTGTTCTTGAGGATCAGACCGCTGAGCGACCGCGTCGGCTCGTCCTCGGTCTTCAGCTTGGTCAGCACGTAGATTAGATAGTTGTTGAAGTCTGGATAGCGATTGAACTCCTCCAGTTTCTGTATCGGAACAGGGGAGTAGTGATTACCGTATTTTCAGCAAAAGCAGCTGTGGGCATTACTCACCATTTGTACTGCCATCTGGGTGGCTGTGTCTGGTGACTGCGACTCCTTGAGGATCGCTATGATCTGCTGCAGACCTTCTCCCTGTGGTTCCCACGTCATCCTGCTGCTGGTCGTGCTGCTGCAGGACAAGAGAAGATCGGATCGAGTCGGGTTAATGCCCTCCGTCAGGGGTAGCAAAGTAACAAGAAGAAGAGCTCAACGAGAGCGCAAGCGAGTGGTCGAGGCCACTCACGCACACTGGCGCACTTGGCAACCCACAGCCGCAGCCGCAGCAGCAGCAGCACATATGTACACGCACATAGAATGTCTGCTGATATGATATTTACATCATCTATCCGCATCTGCCATGTAAAACTGCCCCAATCGCGTTTATTTTCAGTGCCCGTCCGACACTGCCTGCGGGGCGGGGAGTGCGATTTCCTGCCCAGAACCAAGAGAAAAAAAAACCCGAGCCGTACCCGCCCGCCTACCACCGCCATATTACACGGACCTCGTCGAGCCCCTGAAAAACGTATTTTCCCGCTTGGAATACTACTAATGCTGGCCCCTAGACTCACCTTTGGGTTTTGGTTGTGCTTTAAAACTAAAATGGTTGGAAATAGGGCGAGATTTCCAATTATTTTCTCTTTTTTCACCTTTTCTTTGCACAATTAGTAGAGTTGTGTTCGGTGTGACCGTGGTGTGAGCAGGCAACATGTCTTAGAGGCGGGAGCGTACCGTCACGTTGACTTAATTGCACGCGTTTAAATAAAATATGTATTTCTCCATCCTGTGTTTTAATTATTAGTTTTTTACAAATGAGCATACTTTAATATGACGAAAATTGTTAAATGTCTCAGGTCAACAGTTCAAACTTCAATAGATCAATAATAAAGATTCCATAATCGTTCCTTAATATTTACAGGAATATCGGCAAAAAATGTATTTTCATCGCGCCAATAAAGTCTCGCAATAATCACGAGTTGCGGCCATCGCTATAAGCACTCGCTCGGACGGCCACACTTTCATTAATTCAGAGTGACCGCATACGCCACCCTGGTGTGAATATTGTTTGGGTTTGAGGCCAGACAGAAGAGTCATTAATTTTAAACAAAGGACCACGCTCAGGACATTCATCCCGGTTCAGACAAAGCCGCATCTCGCTTTCCCAACGGTCGAGTGAAAGTTTCTCGCCTGTCGCGTCTTAACATCCGAAGCGACCGGACATGAACAAGCGGAATCATGTGAGGAAAACTTCAGTCCGGAGACAAAGTAAATGAAGCTAATGTGGGAAAACCTAATTTATTTTGCAGATCCGCCTGCCGCCAGAGGTGAATCGGCTACTGTACGTGCGGAATCTGCCGTATAAAATCACCTCGGACGAGATGTACGACATTTTCGGCAAATTCGGAGCCATCCGCCAGATTCGCGTGTAAGTTAATAGTGCCCGTTGTTGAGTGAATCCTCTCCAGCCCTCACCTAATCATATATTTTCCTGCACAGGGGCAACACACCGGAGACGCGTGGCACCGCCTTCGTCGTCTACGAGGACATCTTCGACGCGAAGAACGCCTGCGACCATCTCTCCGGCTTCAACGTGTGCAATCGCTACCTGGTGGTGCTCTACTACCAGTCCAACAAGGCCTTCAAGCGCGTGGACATGGACAAGAAGCAGGAGGAGCTGAACAACATCAAGGCCAAGTACAATCTCAAGACGCCGGAGGCTCCTTAAAACGTCTGGCGGCAGGCTGGATAATGAATGACCACCATTTCCACCAAACTCTTTCCACTGTTTAGGGAACTTCTTGCTCCATACTATACACCTATATGTATACCAAATTTTTGCTATCTACTTGTAGATTTTTTTGATCGCATTTTGTATCATTTGAGTCTAACCATTATCATCCATCCATCACTCCATCTATCATATGAACGGCCGGGTGGCGCGGTCAGCAGCCATTTGTGAGCCGGTTGTCCGGCTGTTTGGAATCATTTTGCCACATTAAGCCCACTCTCTCATCAAAATAACAAGCAAGTAAATGTAAAAATAAAAAAAAATTGAAAACATCAAGAGGGAGAACGTCTAAAGGAGTTTTGACAATTATTTCACCTGCATTTTAGGTTTCTGGTAACTTTATTTGCCTAAAACTAAGATAACAACTAGGATATAGTTAAATATTAACCAACATTCGGCTTTCCACTCATTTTGGAAGACATTAGGACTTGGGAAGTGTGTGTCCTATTAAGATTCCTCCTCCTCGGTGTCAAGATTAGCCTGAACGGCTGCCGCAGCCTTATACTGTTCATAGGTGTTCTGTTGCTTCTCCAGGGTCCGCAACTTCGCCAGATCCTTGAGCTCCTCCTTGGCAGCCTCGGCAATCTCCTGGCGCAGGGCCTCCACTTTCTGTCGGCGTTCACTCTTCTGCATCGCTTTTTCACGGGCTTTGTCGGTAATCTCCTTGGGTGCTTTCGGCGGTTTCGGTGGCCTTTCGTAGTGGACCTTCTGGTGGCGGATGAGGGCTGCCTCCTGGCGGAAATGAGTGCCACACACCTTGCATTCGTACGGCTTCTCACCGGTATGTATCCACTCGTGCTGTTTCAGGGACTGGGAGTTGGCGAATCGGCGCGCGCAGAAACGGCACTCAAAGTCCTTAACCTTTTCGTGGACGCTCTTGTAGTGACGCTTCATGTTGCCGAGGTTATTGAATCCCTGGCTGCAGCCGGGGCAAAGGTGCATGCCCTCCTTCTGGACAAACTTCGTGCGGGTGGGCGCCTCGTTGGGTGGCAATTGAACTGTGGGAATGGGATTCACCACGGTCCCCGCCAGTTGGGATAGATCAACTCGCTCGACGCGGCGCGGATCCTTTGGTATGGTGGCCACGGATTCGGCGCATACTTTGAGGAGCTGATCCGCATCCACCCGGACTTCCCCTGGCTCACAATCTCCCTGCCGTTGGCGATAGGTTTCGAGAGCCCTCTCCACGCTCTTTTCGTGGATCTTGAGGTGCTTTGTCAAGCTCTCCGTGTACAGAAACTTCTTCCCGCAAACCTGGGAACCAATGGAAACAAGTGGTTAGAGGTCATAGAAGTCCTGTGAGAAGTTCTCACCTTGCACTCGCACCGCTTCTCTCCCGTGTGCGTCATCTCGTGGATCTTGCAGGCATGGGACTTGCCGAAGGTCTTGCCACAATACTGGCAGGCAAAGTTACGGATCTTCTCGTGCACAATATTCACGTGACTGTCCAAAGCGCGCTTCGTGTGGGTGGCATGGTCGCATATGTGGCACTTGAACTGCTTCTCCTGGGTGTGTGTGAGGATGTGCTTGCTCCACTCCTGCCTCGTGGTCTTGCCCACCCCGCAGTAAGGACACACGTAGTTCTTGATGCCTGCATGCCGGAGCAGATGGTTCTTCAATGCGCTATTGATGTGGAAGCCCTTGCCGCAGATGTTGCAAGGATACGGCAGCTCCTCGCCGGTGTGCTTGTACATGTGCTTCTTAAGGGCCACCGGACAGCGGAAGACCATACCGCACTCCCCGCACGGCTGATCCGCTCGCGGAGCACTCATCCTGATCTGGTTGTGAACCTTCTTCAGGTGGATCGTCAGCAGGCGGAGGCGGGGAAACATCAACCGGCAACCTTCAACGGTGCAGGGAATCTCATCCGCCTTCTTGGTGTGCGCGTAGTCTACGTGCAGCCGAAGAGCACCCGCCGTGGTGAAGCCTGTAATGGAATTGAGGAGATAAGGAATACGCCTTTGTCCAAGGTCAGAATTACCTTTTCGGCAGCTTTCCTCCGCGCACTGAAATGGCAGTAGGTCGTTGTGGTGTTTCATGTGCTCTTCGTACTTTAACTGCTTCTTGAATTTTTGCTGGCAGATGGGACAGGTGATCAGGTGATGCGGGTGGCGGTCGGCGCTGGAGAAATTCCTCCGCGTAGCCAATGGTTGTTCGTCGTCGCTAGATAAGCTCTTTTGCGCGTCTTGTTCATCCCGGTCATCCTCTTCACTCGAGGAGTTATCTTGGTCGTTCTCCTCTGGTTCCTTGTCTACCGTTTCCAACATCTTGAACACCTCCTCTTCGTTGTCAATCATCTCCAGCTTGTGGTTTAGAAGGGGATCATAACTGGCCTGCTCCTCATGCCTCTCCAGCGCTTCTGTATCCTCCGGCACAGGTTCAAATTGTCCAACGGGAATAACCTTGTAGTTGACCACCATTTCCCTAAAGCGCTGATGGGAACCCGCACACTGCTCCTGGAAGTCGTGCAGCTCATTCAACTTCCCCAAACATAGGTGGCAGATGTGGCGTGGAAAGCCGTCCTGCGGATCCACTTGCATGGATGTGCAATCAGTCAGTTTCTTGGCCAGATCGGGAACCAGGAACAGGTCGTGGCCTGTGCCCAGTTCCAGGTGGACCAAACAGGTGCGACACAGTGAGTGGACGGAGTACTGGAGCTGCTTGGTGCCCATTTCTCTAGGAAAAGGGCAGCAAGAGCAAAACAAAACAAAACAAGTTTGTTGCAGTGTGTCGCGCAGTGTGACCAACGCCTACCATTTTTAGCCCCATTTCTGTGCGATGGGTGAAAAATCGACCAACGAGTTTTATCTTGTTATAAGCTGTTTATAATGTCTTTGATAATAATTTACTGTGTATTCAAACATTATAATATTGAAATGTAAGAATAGTAAATTATTACTAACTTAAAACTAACTAAAACTCACTAGATTCTCTTTCAACCAGACCGCTATAATAATTTTAGCTGGGATTCAATGGTTCATTCCTTTGGTTGCAGAGTTATCCTCTTGGTGTTTTGCAATGAAATAATTAATTAATGAAATAATTAATTAGATAATTAATCATTAATTAATGATATAAGTAAATTTATTTTATTGTTACTTACCGTTGAGCTGTTTCTCTATGGATTAAGCATTGAGGATTGACTGGACCGGTGAATGAAATTTTGGTTGAACTTGTGGCTCTGACTTCTTAAAGACTATACAAAGTGCAAAACATTATCGGAACAATAAGGGTTAATGCCATTTCACGACCAAAGTTGCCACCTCGTGGAACTCATTTCCAGCGAGTCCCCACCTCCCGCGACCAACTCGGTGGAAAGTCGTTCCTGTCTTATTGCCCAACTCGCCAGTTCGACCGTCGACGAGTATACAATTTTTTCTGTGTCAATATTATTTTTTTACTGCTGGCTGGAGGGAGACGCAAAAAGCAGACGAAAACCGCCCAATCCCGTAGTGCCGTTCGCGAGAAAGCAATATGGACGTGGCGCGCACCTACTCGATTCACAGCCTGTGCAGGATCTGCCTGAACCACCTGCAGAACGACGCCGATTTGTACGACTTGTATCTGGTGCCAGGACTGGCCAAGAAGCTTTGCTTTTGCACCTCGCTTTCAGTGGAGCAGAACGATGGTTTCCCCAAGAACCTGTGTACCCAGTGCTACTCAAAGCTCACAGAACTGCACGACTTCCAGCGGCTGTGCGTAGACTCGGTGCAGAAGTTCCAGGACCTGGTCGCCAGCAACGCCTTCACATGCCAGACCAATTTCGATGTACTGGACCCCAGTGTGTCAGTGCACGACATGCACGGCGAAGAGGAGGAGAATATCAACTATGACCCACTGCTGAACCACAAGATGGAGCTGATCGAGAACGAGGAGGACGTCTTCAAGATGCTGGAGCACGTGGACAAGGAGGCCGAGGAGGTGGAGAACGGCACCAAGCAAGAGGAGGAGGACGATAAGGCCGGCGTCAGCCACATCAAGATGTTTGACGACGACTCCTCTATTGAGAGTGGCAACGACAACGACCGGGATCTGGATTTCGAGCCCAACAGCAGCGACGACGACATTCCGCTGGCCCAGCGTCTGCGGGGACCTGGCCCAGGATCATCCCAGCATGCAGTCCGCCAGGCCACCCACACTAAGGCGAAGGGCAAGCCTAGGGGCAGGCCCAAGAAGGTGAAGCCGCCGCCGCCGGACGAGGAGGAGTCCACCAGCGCCTCCGACGACTCGGACGATGACTCGGACGACAACAACCCAGACGGAACCCCCAGAGACAAGCCGAAGAGGAAGCGCATTCCCGCCGACGAGCGCCACCTGCACCGCATCATCGACTGCCACATCTGCCACCAGAAGTTCAAGAAGGCCATTCGC
>JAEIIG010035477.1:0-33587 GCA_018904695.1 Drosophila parvula | reverse complement strand
TGGCAGATGCTGGTTGCGCAACCGCCAAGTAGGACCGCTGTCCGTAGGGCCTAAAGGGCTTCTCAGCTGGATTTGTACACGTACTTAACTTGGTGATGTGTGTTTATTTTGGATTTGATTTATACCAACCCTAGAGGTTTCCAGACCTACATATTTTCCAACGGTCTTAGCTCCCTTTAACCTCTTTAAACTTACCTATTTTCCATTACCCTCCGCTTCCTTGAACCCTTTTAAAATCCCCTTCACTTGCTTTAGAATTATCTCATTTTTATTTCATAATTCATACATTTTAAAATGAGCTTGATACTAAATTAACGCTAGTTAAAGTATTTCCATAATGTAGTTTACTTCGACTCAAAAAATCGTTGTGTTTCGTGAGAGTGTGTGCATGATCATCGCCTAAATAAATTATGTTCATAAAAGTATTTAATTTATTAACTAAAAAATGACTGCTTTTCACTTTTGACACTTTGCTCTTCGCGTTGCTCTCGAAATCCTTCTCTCCACTCAATGTCAAGTTTAAATTAGTTAATTTGTATTTATAAATTACGTTGTTAAATGTAGAAGTAATTGTAATTAGCTTTAAATTAAAACTTTGCCATATTCAGTCTAAACTTAAAAGCTTTTCAAATCAAAGAGGACTATATAGTAGTTTGCCTTTGCATTTTATAAAATAAATCACCGCTAGAGCGAATAGTTAATGTTCTTTTAAATAAATCATTTCCACATACGTTCGTTCGTTCGTTAGTTCGTTCGTTAAGAAATAAATTACAAATTAAATAAAATCATGATGAGATAAAACAAGTTAAAAATTTCTCTTTCTTACTCGATGAATTTCGATTGTGGATTTGGATGGATGTCTTGGAGGATGTGCACTTAGGTCGCTACGTATAAATATAGAAATATATAACTAAGCAATACGGATTGCCGGTTAATCAAACATTTCGTTATTGCATTTGGGGAGCCCAGCTTTGCCCTACTTTCGCAGGTCGATAAATTCTGATGGTCGTCTATGCAGTCTATGGAAATGATAATCTTCAAAGGATCCTCCTCTCCCCCTTTCTGGCTACTTAACCTAACTCTGTCGCGAATGGTTGGATTTTCGTTGCGTTACTAGGCTTTGCGACAGGGCTGCTCACGCAGGGTAATCGGAGACCTCGGGACATTCGGCAAACTTCGTTTGAAAAGCCGAGCGTTTGTAAGTCTTCGAGTGCCCTGTGTGGGCAGCCCTGCTTGACGGTGTATGTATATACAATAAAGGTTTGATCTTTCAAGTTTCTCTTCAGTAGATCCGCTGCAGATACAGGCGTCCCAGTGGTAGAGCTCTCTCCACAAAGCTCTTCTCGGCCCTCGCCGAGGCCTTGTCCACCGAACTGGTCCTCTCTTGACTCTCGTCCAGCTTTACGCTCTCGGCATCGGCCTTGGGATCCACACCGCCCACCGTCTGACCCGCTCCCGATCCCAGCTCATCGATATCCAGGGCGGACACAGGTAGGGACTTGGGCGTAATGGGTTCACGGTCGCGAATCTCGCCGCTGCCCAGCTCCACCTCATCGCCCGTTTCGTTCCTAGCGATCTTCTCCAGCTGCTGCAGATCACTGCCATTCTGGATGAGCGTCTCACCGGATATGTCCTCGCCACTGTACATGAGCAGAGGCACCACGACACTCTTTTCTCGGACAGAAGAGGCGGCCACCATCATGCGATCCGTGGTGGAAGAACGCTCTTGGTATAAATCGAAGTCTCCACTGCCACCGCCGCTGCCACTGCCGTCCAAAGCAGTGTCGGGCGTAAGCTTCACATGCCTGGTGTTCACCTCAAAGGGACCGGGTATGCTCCTGGGCTCATCCTTCTCGGGCTCGGCTATTTCCTCCAGCTCGACCAGGGGGAAGTTGACGTCACGCAGACTAAAGTCATCCTCGGGCAGCGAGGGATAGGCGGGATTGGACTCCACCTGGGGCACATCATCCTCCACATCCATGTGGTGGGTGGAACTCAACGGCGGCATCTCACTGCTCACCGCTGCCTCTGTGCTGCTCATCTCCAGCTCCGATTTGGTACTGTTGCCGGCGACTGAGACCTCGGTGGGTCTGGGCGGTGCATCTGTGGTGATCCTGTTGGAGGGGGGACCACCAGGTCCTTCTGTAGTCGAGATGATGTGGTAAATGTTGTCACTGCCCGCCGTATCCGGTTCCAGTTCCCCATCCGAGGACTCAACTAGGGAATCCCTGAAACTATTCTGGATGAAGAGGCCGGCATTCAGGGGCACTGCCTCCTCGTAGTTCCTGGTGCTCGACGCCAATCCCACACCCTCGGTGGTGTACTCCCGCTTGATGTTCACCTTGCTGGGATCGCTCTCGGCCAGCGGCTGCAGACCCTCGGCATTGTAGGTGATAAGTGGCTTCACCTGTTGCTCCACAACGTTGCTGCTGCTCGAGGCGAGCGGCCGTTCGATGTAGCCAACGGAGGCGATAAGCTTTAAGCTCTCGTTGCTGCCAGAGCCGCCTGGCATTGCTTTGGGGTTGATGTCTTGGCTGGCCTGCGTTGGTGTTGCTCCGGCGACCGTTGGTGTTGTTGCTGTTGCCGGCGACATTGCCGCAACGGGAGTGCTACCAGCCGCCTGTGGAGTACTCATGGAAGCCACTGGAGTCGTCGCCGTCACCGTAGTAGTACTGTCCCCTGATCCTGCGCTAGTAGTTGACGTTGGCAATGGTCCCTCAGTGGTAGGCAAAATGTTGGTGTTGCCCAGCTTCCGGGTGGGTATCATCGATGGCTTAACCTTGTTGTCATCGGTTATCCGGATCTCCGTCGGCTTGGTTATCTCCTTGATGGTGATGTTCCAGTTGAAGCCCGCCGGCTGAGCCTGGGCCGCCGGCCTCTGTGTGGTGGAGGAGCTGCTGCCCATGCCTTCACCGACCAGCGGCGGATTGTTGTCCAGAACTGGGGGGAGAAGTTGGGATTAGTGAGGAATAGGTTGTCAGGTCATTGGGTGGGCGGCACTCACTTGGACAGTTGTCGTACTCGGGGCAGCAGCGGCCGGGCACGTATTTGGGCATGCAGTCGTCACGCCGGAAACAGGTCACCGAGCTGCAAACAATATCACCGCCTGCAATAATAAATCGAGTGTTTTGTAGGTAAAATGTTTAAAATGATGTAGAAAAATGATGGAAACAGGTGCAAAAATTATATACGCTCTTATTATATTGTTTGCTTAAATTCCTAATATATGTGCATTAACATAGAAACCCAAAAAGAAAGGAAAATGGAGCTACTAACATTGCTGTAAAAATAAATTAACTTTTGCACTGTTTACATTTTAAATTTAAATTGTAAAGGAATTTCTCATCATAATTTGAATGTTAATAAGTTAAAATTAATTTTCTGTGGCTAATAAAATTCCATAAACATAAATTCGAGTTTTAAAAAACCATTTAAATAAATTTTCTTTGATTTAACTTGTAAAATAAATAAAAAGAAGATTATATCTTGTCTTTTTCGTTAATTTAATTTATAAATAACTTAATTCGTTATTAAGATCTTTTCTATATGCTACAAATAATTAAATAACAAAATTCAACAATATTAATTGAGGTTTTAATATTTTTGAGGCTTTAACTGCTTTATGATAAAGGTTAAAAATAATAGTTTCTAAAAAGTTTTTAAGGATGTGAAGTTCAAATATATTTATATAATTTAATGGATAAAAGATAATATTATAGATACTTAATATATTTATTAAATATTTATACAAATTTTGGTTAAATTTGAACGGCGAAAAAATTACAGAAACTTAAACTTTTATGTAACCTACGTAAGGTAAATAAAAAGCTATTCAAAATTACTCTTACATTGTTTAAAATACCTTGTATTATATTATATACTTTCCATGATCCCTCAAATACCAATTAAAGCAACACAAAGTGTGTCCCATAATGACCCTGATATATCCAAAACACTTGATGGCTAATTTTCCGGCCAACTTGATGCAGGCACACTCACCTTTGCAGTAGCACACGGTGCACGGCGTGTCCGGATCAACCAATTTATAACCATTGGCATAAGTTTTTCCATCCTTTTCACAATCTGCGGGCAAGGAAAGAGGACACAGTGTGAGAGGGAGGGAGCATGGGGATGGGGATTTGCATAAATGCATCTAGCCTGGCCGGGTGTGGGCACTTACCGCATTTATAATCGGGACAGCAGTGGCCTGTGCGCTGGATGGCCCGGCAACTGGCCTGCTTCTCGCACCGCACGGCAGTCTCTGCCACCCAGACTCCATCCTGCAGGCACTGGCCTATAAAGAATTCGGTGAGACAGGGAATGGAGAGAGAGTCACATTGTTTGCAGTTTAGTTTCGGGAGAAGGAGCAGGAGCTGGAGATGGAGGCGGATTAGTTTTCGGGGTCTTACCCTGAGGCTGCTGCTGTTCGGCCGGTGATTCTGTGGTGCTGCTTCCGGGACTGCTAGAGCTGCTCCTATCCGCGGGGCTTGGCGTGACCGCGACCGTGACGACTGTGGAGGAGGCACTGCTGCTCTCAATGGCGGGCACTGCAAAAAAAATGGAGAAAAGCCGAGTGTGAAATAAGAGCGGGCAGAAAGACAACAAAAGGCCATTGAGAGGAATGCGGCACTGGCAGAGAATATTAGTTGCTGGGTGAAATTCAAGATATTATTAGGTATTTGTTTATGAATAATATTTGAGACTCAGAAAAGCTTCCAGAAATACGAAATACAAGGTCCTTGTTCTCTGCATTTCTTCAACATATCTCACGAAATATTTTCCTATTCATTCATATACTTCTCTTAAAAAATAAATAATTAAATTTCCCATCTTGACTAAATACCTTCTCCCTGAAGTCCTAATTTATTTAATCTTAGAATTAGATTATAACTACTGGCTTTTAAGGTTCAGACACATCTTATTTCCCTTTCCAAGTGTGTTTCTTTAATGAAAAGGAAATGCAAATTGCCCAGCTCCAGCTTAAATTTACGCTTGTAATTGGATTATTTTTTGTTTTTTTTTTTATTTTCGTAGAGTGTAAAAGGGACAGAGGCAGATGTCCTTTGGCCCCCCTGGCTCCCTGTCAGTCGGTACATATTTGAATGAATGACATTTTGATAACAGTTGTTTGTTGTTCCTGTTGCTGGTGCTGCTCCTCCTCGTTGTTCCTGCTGCGAACTGGGCAAGGTAAAATGCTATCAAAATACGGCAAAGTTAAATGAGTTTAGTTTTAGTTTGGCTTTTTTGTTTGCCCAGTTTGAGGCGACTCCCAATTGGGAGCAAAACCAAAGCCAAAGCCAAAACCGTAACCGAGTCCGAGTCCGAAAAGAGAAGCACAAGATGGAGTGGCAGCCGCTTTGTCTGTTCTCCTTGATTGTCCAGTTTGGCGAATAATTTCGATTGACAAGCCTTCCCTGAATCACAAAAAAACATTTTCCATTTCCCATGGCCCTTCGGAAAATTGTCTTACTTAAGGACTTCTCTGCAGAGAGCCTTGTTGTCACTTGGCTATGAAAAATGATTAAATATGTGCGAGCATTAATCATGCGGCCCGTGTTCCGGTTTTATTGTGGATGCGCTCTGGCTGGCCATCCTTTATTTCGAGTCCCCTCATAAACTGAAGCTGTGTTTACACACACACACACACACACAGGACACATGCGGCACACACACAGCCCACGCTAAATTGTTATCCTAGCACTCATTAAGGAAACTGCATATGCTGCTCACTTCTCCGCATTTTTGTTTTGTATTTATTTTAGTTATTTTGAGTTGGGGGAAAATAAATTCAACAGGGTCGATTCTGTTGAAAATTAAGTTATTTTTATGAGGGGAAATTCTGTAAAAGTTACCGGGATTCAGCTAAGTATTTAAGGTATTTAAGTTAACTGAACTTCTAATATATATCGTACTCGGAAAGGTTGGGGTTGAACGTGTTTAAGGAATAAGGAATTCTCATTTCAGTTTGTTTTAAAATATTTAAATTATAAAAGTTGAACATGGAGTAAGTTTTCTGTATATAAAATATATATAATATTAACATATCGTTTAAGCGAGAATTTAAGGTATTTTATTTATAATATTTATCGTACACAGAAAGATGCGGGTTCAAGTCTTTTGAATTAAAAATAACACTGCATTTCAGTTTTATTTAATTGTTTTAAGAGTAAGTTGTACGTTCAATTAGTCTTCTTTACATTCCATGCTACATAAATACTTTAAATTCTATATCTATATTATTTATTGTATAATATTTAAATTATATATAATATATCATCCACAGATTGCTCAGAGTTAATTTTTTATGAGAAATAATTTAGTTTTAGGCTACATTTTATAATTTTAATACAAAAAGTTCTTTGATTAAAACATTTTCATTTTAATTTCCGTATAGAAATTATTCCTTAAATAATTTATATATATGTCAATTTGACAACTAAAACATGTAAGTTAAATATTAAATAATTAAATTAATTCCTAAAGGCAAAATTCTTATCAACAAGGCCAACCAAGATGGCCCTTATTTAACCATTTAAAAACCATTCAGTAAGCCCCAACTATTGTTCTGATAAAACCTAAAAGAGAGAACTCCAAGTAAAATTAATAATAAAAACAAAATCTATTTTTAATTAGATTTTTTCTCCGCTATCTCCATTAAGCTAAGAATTTCAGTTATTGTGGGCGCTTCTTTTCCAGCTTTCCCCTTCAGCAAAAGTAAGCTGAAATCATTTTTATCGTCTACGACTCTCATTTTAGTCTCTTTCTAAAGCGTTTTTGTGGGGTTTTTGTTAGCATTTTTTTTTTTTTGTGGCTTGTTATGCAACACAGACAGAGACAGAGACAGACACAGAGCCACACACATGTCTGAAATTCGAAACGTTGCAATTAGTAGAACAGCTTCCCGTTTTGCGCTCTGTTTTCATTGTGGAACGCAGCGCTAATTCTACGACTTGCCATTGTCTCTGGGGCCTTACTTTTTCTGTATTTCTGCCTTTTTTTTTATTTGTTGTTGTCCGCCTAATTTTTCGGCTAGCCAACACGTTTCAAATGAGCAGAATTATTATGCACATTATGTGGAGCAAGCTGACATTTGTCTGCGACTCGACTCAGATTACGTATACGCCACCGCGAGATTTCGTCGTGATGCTGAAAGTTCTGTAATCCTCTCTGTCTCGGCCGACTGACAATAAATTGTCCCCTGCGAAATTGCATTGTTAATTCGCTTTTGGATTGTTTTCCAGAGAAATACACTGAGCAGTTATTATGTAAATGTGCGGCAAAGGTTGCTGGCTGATTCATGCCCATAAATTGCATTGATTCTAAATTAATGTTGGTTTATTTTTGTCGTGATAAATGATAAGCACAACTCCGGGGCAATTGTTATAAACAAGCCAAAGAAATGACTTTCGGGGAGGGGAGTATGGGATCTTATCGGAAGGAAGCCATTAAGATCATCGTTTGGCTTTGGTGCAAATTTTTGACAGCGGCCCTTTCTGTCGTTCTCTCTCTCCCGGAGTGGGCTGAGCCCTACTATTAATAACACTTAACACCCATTGATAAATATGGTGGTGGTGGGCTATAAATGCCTAAGGCCGCAAAACCAACAGCCATAACAAATCATCTCGAAATCATCGCGGAAATTGCGGAAAATTGTCTCACCCGCAGCCCACACACTTCATAAACTGAACTACTTAACTTTATCCGGGCGGCCGCCAAAGAAAATGTTTTCCATCATTATTACATTTTTACCAAGTGGTTTCCTCCCTTTCTCGGTATCTCCTCGGAGCGTTTAAGTCGGCTATTCCTTCGGGCTCGGGGCTCTTAGGCAGTTTGCGGTTAGTTAGACAGAAAATGCGATAGTTTGACATGACTTCTGCTCAGTCGAACGCAATAAAGAAATTCTTAGCCCATGAATCGTAAGTGTAATTGCTATTTTATCGGGGTAAAGTTGTCCAAGTCAGCGAACTGTGAAATTATTGCTCCTCCAGTAAAGGGATAACAGGAAGAAGAGTTAAATAAGTCGTTTTATGGCAGCTTGACTTGAGTATATAAACTTTAAACAATATTAATAAAAACAAAGATAACTGACTTGCCCAACAATCCTTTGAAAAATAAAGGCAAAGGGTTAGGATATAATTTTAAATATTATTTTACAGCCAATACAGATATGACACTGCATTGTTAAGTAAAAAATATAACGCTCTAACGCAATAATTGTATGTAAAGTATTTTATTTAAAAATAAAATGAATTAAGGAGTTGTTGGCTAGGACTAAAAAGGTACACAATAGTATATTCCAACTATTGTTGTTGTTTACCCATTAAATTGGTGTGATCGTAGTCGCATTAATATTGTGTCATAGCCGCCTAAGAAATATACAATAAATATTAGCAAGCATTAATCAGGCAAACATTTCTGACAATAAATCAATGAATTGCATAAATTATGAGTTTGCTAAGTCTTATATTATATTATATTAGCTGGCAATCCGATCTTCTCCGGCTGCAGTCCACAACAACTTAACTCCAAATTGGTAACAAGAATATGCCGTCATGCTTATAGACAGCATTATATATGTACATACATATATACCTCAGTTCCATCCATGATAATTCCATTGTTTCCATGGGGAATTTCAGCGGAAACCGAGAAATCAGCGGCGCGTAAGTCAGGCAGTTGTGAATGCGATTTCAAATCGACGCTTAAATGCCATTCAAAACGAAAGCAAAAACAATAAAAAAACAATCCAAATTAGGGGGAGGGAGAGGCTGACAAGCGGACAAATGACAACAAATGAGCTTTTCAAGTGTTCTGGCACTCGGTTCTGGCCATGTTGTTGCACTTGTTGTCCCGCTTCTGGACAAAGATGACAAATGAGGCAGCCGAGGGCGACCTTTGTCTCAAAACACCAACTCATCGCCACGACAAACCAAAAAAAAAAAAGGTAAAATATCTCAGACAACAAATTATACGGTTAAATGGCAGGTGATATGCACGAAGCCAAAACAAAACAACGAAGCCGAGGAAAAGTTCGCATTGAGGTGAAACCAATCAAAAGTTTAACAATTTAATTTTGGGTGTTTATGGCGAAGAACAACATATGGCTTGCTGGAAATAATGGATCTTAAATATATTATGCACTTTCAGGCAATTTAATTTAGTTTTGGGCCAACTCACTAGGAAAGTTAAGTTTGTACTGGCCAAACTTTCCTGTGGCTTCATAAACTAATCTAAAGCGGAGAAAATAATTATAAATTGTATAATCCAGAACATTAGGTAGTTAGGGTAGTTCAAAACTGAAAGATAATGTGTTGATAAAGAGTTTCAAATTATTGTTGGATAAATGACCGAAAAATAAAACCACACAACATAATATGTTTTTAACAAGATAAAAAGAGAATCAGCATTATTTTTATAAAAAAAGAAAGTATTTAATTCCCTTTCAGCTTGCTTTGTATCTGTCTATCTATCTATATCTATTGTTTACAGTTCATTTTTATAATAGAAAAATGAGCTGAAGAATAATTACCTTTATTAAAGTAAATAGATAATTCTTTCTTCAATATTCAGGTTGGTTTTGATTTATAAAATTACCAGTTCAGCATTTTTTCTTTAATACTCCTCTTATTTGTTGTTTTATTATTTATAATGCCATATTTTCGTGCTGATAAACATAGCTTCTGGATTTCACCTTCTTGATTACAGTACAACTAACCAATCCCGGAGTAAACCAATCAAATAAACATTAAATTTGTTTACACAAGTGAACACAAGTGATTCCTGAAACACCAATTGTTGTTTTTACGCCAAGACAAACACCTGTCGGCTATGTAATATCCAGGTAAAGTTGTATCTTTTGTCAGTAAATTATTGTAAAGTAATTCTAAAGTTGGAACCAAAATGCCGCTAGTGCTAAGTTGGGGCCTTATCGAATTATCATGGCAGACGTGTGAAATGCTATAGTAACATTGTAATTCACAGAACCCCCCAACCGTATGGCATTTGCGTGTTTGCACCCGTAACCATCCGTAGTAATCCCCATTCCATCTGTGTCCGAGGTGGGCATTTAAATTAATAATGGCAGGAGGAGGAGGACACCGTGACCGCCGCCCTTCGTCGCCTCATCCGAACTGTCATTAGGCGCATTAGCCCCAGCTTGGACACAGGATTCACCCAGTAAGCCCAGGGAGATGTGTAGCCAGGCCAGGCCTAATTGTAGCAATTTGAGTAATCACATATCGGCATGTGGGCTGGGAGGCTACTATTGGCAGATACATTTCACAATGACACATATTACACTCTGGGATTTATTTTAGTAGGCAAATTCAATGTCCATAATTACTCGCAGCAATCAGATGTCAGGCGAATAAAGCGGCATGGGTTAATAACATTCCTCAGATGAAAATGCTAATCAATTCTAATTAAAACATGTTTTGTTTGTGATCCCATTGGGTTGGATTGATTAAATCTTGGTCAACAATACATCTAATTTGTTCTAATTTGTGATAAACGTGTGGTACATGCTTATAAATTAGAGTGTATAATTTATAATTAAATTTGATAAGCTTAAAACGGGTTTTTAAAGATACAAATTATATAGGGTACTCGGTAATTATTCATTATGGCAGTGTGAAGGGATAAATTGCTCATCCGCCACGTTGATTGCATCACAGAGGCTCTTAGTCGCTCTGGTGGCTGCACTTCATCAAAGCCCACGCCAAAGTCAAAGTCAAAGCCTAGCCCTCATTAGTTGTTACCAAGTGCTGGTCTTAAGCTTTATTCAATTTGGCCAGCATTGTCATTAGCACTATCTCTTTTTTTTCTTCAGATCGGCGTTAAAGTGTAACACTCCATAAAACAGATGCCCCGCCGGAACGTGACCACAATATAATTACCAGCAGCTTGGCAAGAGAGCGCAGCGAGCGCCACTTGTTGGCCAGGTCTTCTCACAGTAACAGCTTGTTGCTGTTGCTGTTGTTGTTGGTCTTTAAAAGCTAATTTACATGCCGGCTCTGGCCGACTCTAGGCCAGCCGTCGAAAGTAAAAGTTTTTAACACTTTTCATTTTAGAAGTTGCTGCTGCTGCTGCTGGCCGGCACGTGTGTGAGTCTCGGTCTCGGTCTCGGTCCCGGCCTTTGTGTTTGCCTTTCGCATTAGGCCAAAAGACCAAAACGGCCCAAAGAGGATGATGTTCGCTCGTTCATGTGGCAGCTGGCCGATCGTTACAGCATAGGTTTATGTTACATGTTTGCCCCCCTCCTCTTATATCTCGTTTTCTTGGTTTATTTTGATAAGATCTTAGCGGTTGGTCTTTGCTTTTTCACAAAATTATGTGGGTCATATTTTGATTTGAGATTTTTTCGATAATTGTCGGCTTTTATTGGGAACATATTTGTGCATTTAATTGTCATTAGATGAGGTAATATTATTCTATTAATTAATGCTTGAAAAAAGGTTAGATATAGGGAAAAATTAAGATAAAGGGTTTAGCTTTTATGAAGGCTTATGGAAGACATTGAAGTTTCTGAACAAAATTAAATCTTACTGATTTTATATAGGAATTAGTGCTAAATAAAGCAAATATAATTATTAAATTATTGTGACTGCCATTTAATTTTGAATAATTACATTTTGCTCTGCTCCTTAAAGTTCATCGTGAACATCAAATTAATTCCCCTTTTATGGCATATGCAGTAAGCAATGGTAATTCAACCCCAATAAAGGCACCCTCTGGTCTGACGGTATATTCCGCCTAAAACCCTATCAAAACAGCAACAGTTTCGTTAGGGCCAAAAGCAAACAACAACGGCCAACGGCAAAACACCAAAACACCAGAACCTAGAACCCAGAACCCACAATTACATAGCCAGGAATCCGCAAACTCATCCGACTTCCGACAACGAACCATTGCCGAAACAGGGGTTCTAGGACCAGAGATTCCAGGATCCCGCTCACCGAGGCGTGCTCTTGACCACTTAAAGCCGCTTTAAGCCTCCCCCCACTGGTAGCCAGAAATATGTGCCAGTTCATATTCGGGTTCTACCCTCTCCACAACATTTTTTGCGATGAACTTCCTTGGGGACTAATTTTCCGATTTCACACACAATTTTACATTGGCAGCTACCAAGGAAGTTTTTCCTCGATTTTCTGCTGCTGCTGTTGTTACCCATTTGACCTGCAACCGAAGTCAAGTGGAAGTGGTAGCTCTGTTTCCCTGTTTGTCCTGTCTGGGACTTGTTGTCCTTACACATTCACCACCGCCTCTCCACCCGAATTATTATGCTTATTGCTGCATCTGAAGCACGTATTATGACAGTTAGTTTGTGGGCTTGAGTTTCAGGCAAAGTTTGTATTTTGTATTTGTGGCCAGTACAGTGATTGTTGGCTCTCAGTGTTGAAGTCATGACGCTTAAAGAGGGGAGAACGTGAAGGATTTTTGTGCAAGGAATTAGGTTGCAGCGCTTGCTAAATATATATTTTAAACAAAACAAATCTCTTAACTGAATTATTTTTAAAGCCATCAATGTCTACAGAATAAATATAGTTTATACCTTTTTTTAATGTTCCCTTAGAACTCCTTAGCCTTTTGCAACAATAATAAACCCAAAACGACCGCCAATAAAATGGATTCAACCGGACTCCTTCAGCGGAAAAAACTTCGTAACGATCTAGTTGGAATAATTTCTGGCAAAGTTATGGCTCAAACTTCATAGAATTACCTGGATGGAACACTTGTAAGTAAATGCCAGGCACGAGTTCGAATAGAAGTAGTCCTTCTACGTTTGCATATGCCAAAAAGTATATATATTCGCTTTTATGGCCAGACGTGACTACACGGCATAGTTATGGCCCAAAGTCTGCCGGAACTTTAAATTACAAAAATATATTCCTTTTTTTTTGAGCAGGAAATCCCTACTGTATATCCCGGGGTGTTTGTATTGAAAATCTATAGAAAATATTGGCTGTTGTTTGCTGGTGCGGGAGGGAGTAAAAGTTTTCCTAGGATTAAGCCACGTAAATGCTTGAATAATGTGAACAGATTTAACTTTTGCCATTGGGGAAAAGTTTTTGGCTGCAACTGTGGGGGGAAAGGTAGTTCTCCGACAGGTTAATAAAATGGCAAATTGAATGCTCTGCCAGTTTGGCGGGCCCGATAAGCTGATAACAGCTGGAGACCTGATAACGATGATCATAATATATCCGTTTTACCTTTACCGTGTCGCCTTTCGATTTATTTTTTGTTTTTGTTCTTCCTTTTTCCGGCTCTTTATCCTCTTTTGTGGGACTTCTTTTTCCTTTGACCAAAGGCGACAATTTGTTGGCGTTTTTTACGACTGCCAAGTGGCGTTAAATTAACGGGCGCGCTGACCAGGCTGGAGAAAAAAAGGTGGAAAAGCATCTGCTTTGCGACCCGCATTTTATTTTATGCCATTTTGATTTTTCCCTTGCTTTCCGGCTTCCTTTCTTTTTTTTTTTTTTTGTTCTGTTGTCGTAAGACTCCATTAAACAATTCAATTAAGCCGCCAGGGGTCAGGGGGCCAGATGTTGTCTTTAAAATGTCAAGCTGGACATAATGCGGGTGCAGGCGAGGGGCCCCATCCTGAATTAAAACATTTTATGCAAATTTTTTTAGCGCCACTTCCCGAGTGCCCGAAGTGCGAGTTTATTCAGCGACCGAACTCTGCCTTCTGCTGTTTGCCAAACGCTTAAAGTATTTACTTTAATTTAATGGCTAAAACGAAAACAAGGAACTCTGCAATTAAAATCGCCGACGCCTAAAAGCTGGCAACAGTCACAAAAAAAAAATATATATATAAAAAAATAAAGAGGAGAAGAAACGGAAATTAAAATATTTCCGGTTTGCTGAAGAGTTTTTTACGCCGCTTACTAAGACAAGGGAAAGGAAAGGGAGCTGAAAACTCTTGGGCTGGGGAAAGGGTAAAGAAAATCCAACTGACTTGGAGCCTTTGTAATGCTAATTGAAGTTGAATTGTCTTTATGGGGCAAATTGGTGGAAGTTCAAGAGCCTTTGGTTGACCATAATAATTTATGTAGTGTGAATAAAGGGGTATCGGTAAGGATGGGAGGGAGGAACAAGATGAAGCTGGTCACTAGACACAATAAAATATTTTTTTAAGGATTTAATTTGTATATTTTTAGAGTTTCTAATGCTTTTATATGAGTAACCAATTAAGGATATTATGTGAGGCACTCTTATTATTTATTTGTATTCCATTTAATATTAAAATTCAAGTATTTCAATATTATTGCAATAATTTAAAGCCTTAAGTTCCCTCTCTCCCTAAACTTCTCTATATCTCGCCTTTATTGATGACTTCTGATCTAAAATTCAGCATTATGGCTGATGGCTCTGGCGGCTGTCATTGCATATAAATGCCTGATAAATAGTTGCCCCTTGGTTTTGCGGGGATGATGGCCATGCCCCAAGCGCCGTAAAATTGCAGCGGCAGAGCCAACGTTGCGTATACGCAACGCCAAGAAGCGCAGATGGGTGAAGACTCCGACTCAACTTGGCCAACAAAGTTATGACAAGGATTTATGAAGTATGCATTAAAAATGAGCAGCTATTTGCCGTTTTGCTTAAAGCTTTAAGCCGGCCAGTTCCAGCCAAAAAGACACAAAATAAAATAAAATAAAATAAGAAGGCGGAAAAAAGGGGCAAATCTCAGCCAGCATCGCCTTGAAGACGTTTGCCATTCCCACGCGGATGGCAGGGAATCAGCAAGAGAAACATTGTCGTGTGTGCATATCTGTCTGTCTGTCTGTCGCCTGTTTGTTTGCCGCTTGTTGTTTGTCCCGTTTTGTTTGCATACAAATTCTTCAGACGACAGCCGGAGATGCCGCCACATGTGTTTGCAGAGGCAACAGGCAACCTACATATAGGCAACCGGCAAAAGGAGTTGCTTGAGTTGTCTCCCGGGCTGGATCTGGTCTCTCCCTTCGGAGTGTTCCTGCTACGTGACACCACCTTAACTGTGCATATAAAAATTCGCATATAAATCAGCGACATATTCGCCCCACCCCCTCTCAGTGTGTGTGTGTGTGTGCCATCTGTAAACATATCGTTATTTATCCATTTACCCCGTTCCACGTGGCTGCTTTTAGTGTAACAATATGTGGGTTTTCCTTGGCCTGCACAGGATGCGAGTTAATAGGAGCACATGATGTGGTTGAGCTGGAGGTGTGAAGGGGCTGGGGAAACTGTCCCAAACTGGTCGAAAGTCAATCAGTTTCTACAGAGCTGTTTAGGTTGCAGAGGGACAACCAACAGGATATTATAGTAGATTAAAAGGGGAATTTCTAGGTACTAGGTCATGGAAGTGTTTGGTTTTTTTAAATTAATAGGTTTTTAAGGCTTTAAACTAATATTTTGTAGTGTTTTTTTTATATATTTTTAAGATTTATTTATTAGAACAATTACTAAACTAGCAAGCTGAGTGTGAAATTGATGGATTTATTTTAGTTAATGATCTTTAAACTGTTTTTTTTTTTTTATTATAAGAACTTTTTCACACATTTGTCTTGGGTTTTATTGGCTTAAAAATTATATAAAAAATGTATTGAGTGTGAAATAACCGAATATTGCTTGGAAACTTATATTAACATTTTGTTACTTATAATATCACATATTTCTTAATTTATTTTAAGTTGTATTGCCTTAAAAACAATGAAATATCGTTAGATGAGTGTGAAATTACTGGGTTTTACTGGCAAGAGTATCTTTAAAATTAATATATAAATCAAATAGCATTTTCTGAATCTAATCTTAAGTTTTATTGCCTTAAAAATATTAAAGAACTTTAAGTAAATATAAAATTACGGAATTTCCTTGGGCTTAACATCTTTAAAATGTTTTTATTTCAAAAGACGAAAATTTCCTTCGTTTATTTAAAGTTTTATGGCATTATAAATGATTATAAAATGACCAGCAAATGGTCTGAACATTTTGTAACTTTTAAAATTACGTATTCTTTAATTTGAGTTAAGTTTTATTTGAATATTAATGGTAAGTGTGCTTGAAAGTGATTAAAAACACTCTTTGAAGTTGCAAATATCCTTGCGTTTTGTTAACAGACGAAAGCTTATGGCTTAGCAGGATTTCAGTTCCCGATTATATATGCACCCCATATTTTTTTATTGTATTCCCTATGCCCCTCCCCTCCATTCAATGCATTTTTCTATTTATAAGCAGCTTCCGTTTTGCACGTTTCCCCGCGCGCTGACAGCTCCCATTTGGCCCCGTGAACCTGTCCCCATTTAAGCCATTCTCGAAATGTACCCCGTAACTATTATAAAGACACTCTTTTTTTAGCGCACTCCACATGAATATAAATGCAGTGCTTTGCCCGCATTTACTGCTTATTTTTTTTTGTAGCTCTCATTATCGGATGTGAGTGTTTTTATATATATAGACACACACACATAAAACACATGATGAGCTCGATTTTCTTTTCATTTTCATTTTCGTAATAGCGCTCTGACAATTTTCATGCGAACTGGCAACAATTTTTCACCGTCAGGCGGTTGCGGCGAGCGTAGGATGCAGGGACCTTCTGCTGCCGCTCAGACTGCAAGGAGGATTCGCAGGAACTTGAGAGCAGGAAACAGGAAGAGAAGCGTATCCCAAGCATCTCTGGCTTTCCTCCATCCTCTTCTGGCTACGTGACGTCTTTCTCTTGAGACGTCACAAGATTTATTGTATGCAGGTTATGTATGCTTTGCCAGGGTGTAAATATGCAAATCGCTTTCTTCTTTCCTTTATTTATTTTTTTCTGCCACGCTGACGACTTTTTCACAGCAACAGAAATGTGCTTAAAATTTGCAAAATTGTAGTTCATTTTTATATGCTGTCGAATTTCGGTGCTTTCTTTTGTTTTTTTTTCTTTTGCCCCTGTTCACCTTGGCAATTGTCCTGGGGCCGCAGGATGGCTGCTGCTGCACACGGAATACAAACAGGGTTTTTCTTTCCCCCTACGACTTAGTTTGATTTGGCATGCCCAGATTTCCCTCAACTACACTTGGAATGCATCCATTTCTCATTGTACTTCGCCTGTACCTTTCACTGTTTGTTTTTCGGTTTGTTTTTCCACTCCTAACAAGGCTTTGAGTGCCATTTTCTGGTTTGACTTTTGGTTTATGGTCGAGCACCATTTTCAGGTTCATAAAAAGAGGCTGTTAAAAAAGAACAAGGCGCCTTTTTTAGGCCTCTTTATCCCTAATACTCTATGCTCTTTTTTTTGTGGGCGGAAAACCTTAGTTTTTCCATGTTTTTTTAGGTTACTTAAAGGTGTCTGGTTGGGATTATAGGTGTTAAGGAATATACTATGTGCCCCAAGCTATTTTAAGCTTTCAAGTTTAGGCTTTCGCAAATGGCACAAATAATTAACCTTTTAGTACGAGTAGTAAGCCCAAAAATATATTCTTTTAAATCTCTTAGGCCGAGTTTTAAAGGGAATCGTAATTGATTTTCAATAAGAAATCATAAAATCCCAAAATGAAAGTGCATTTCAATGTTCAGCACTTTCTTTTTTTGTATCTTCGCAGGTATTCCTTACGAATTAAAACCTTTGATGGCAATCCGTGGCCGTGCGCCACATAATTGAAAATTAAAAAGGTTCCACATAAAAAATTAAAATTAATTTCGTGCCGTTTGGCCGAAATCAATTTGACCTTATTGTGAAAGCAGAAGAAGAAGGGGTTGGGGCCTGGGGCCCGGGTCTAACTCCTTTTTAATTCGAGTCCTGAAATCCTTATTTAAGCAGACTCGTTTTTGTTTTTTAAATGCTTACTAGGCCACACACCGCTCTTTTGTGGCCGGGAATCTTTTCAACTTTTTATGCTGGGACAGCGCTGAACTTGAACGTGGCCAAAAGCGAGGAAGGGATGGAGGCCAAGGGGAGAGCGTGTAAAATGGCCAACGAAATTTGCAGCTGCCAAGCAAACACATGGAAAAACCACAGCAGCCACTTCCGCGAGTGCCAGTCCGGGGAAACCCCGGGAATCCACAGCCCGCCGCCTGCCTTCCTTCCTTCCCTCATGATGATGCCTCATTTGGCGGCTCGTTGTGGCACAGAGCGCCAGAAAAAACAAACAAATAATTGGAAGGCTCGACTAGAAGATACTGTGTTTTAGGACACATTTTAAAGGAATTTAAGGTAACATAAAAAACTTGAGGGAATAACTAAGGCCAAGTGTTGGTTTAAAGAGATTCAATGAGTAATTTTAATTGGGAATACGTGAGAAAAAACGGTAGATGTAAGCCTTAAAAGAAATACTTCTTTACTATTATATAATAACTAATTTTTCCCCTATTCAATTACCTGAATTTTCAACAGTTTAAGATACTTATGAATAAATTACTTATTTTAATATTTTGTCAATGTCCCATAGCAGGAATTCCTTTTTATTTTCCCGGTGGAAAACACAACAGCAGAGTTAGCAAAAATGTTTAAACAGCTGGTCAAAGACAAAGGACAAAAAGGACATGGCCACATACACACTTACACCCATATATGGGGCGGGGGGTAAACGTGAAACGCGAACAAACTGTCGGGAACACAAAATCTGACGCCTAAACGCAGCTTAGCGATTAAAGCGCTTTTCAAATTTGGCCTCAAGAGGATTTTTAAGCGACCCAAAAGCTGGCTAACATTTTGTTTTTACCCGTCCGTCCTGGCCATGTTTGCTTTGGCTCGAAGCGCACTTGGGGCCATGCGAGGAGTAGTGTTAATTTCCCTATAAACTGCAGCGACAAGTTTATTTTTGGTTCGTTGTTTTCGCTTCTAGTGCATGCTTTGAGGCGTCTCTGCGGCTTGTGGATTGCCAATTCCCTTCATCCGTTCCGTTTGGGAATAGGAAAATAGCGAAAAAACAGAGACAAGTCCATAGATAGTAGGGAACGTGAGTAAACTAATTGAGGGGTTAAATTATTTATTGTGGGGCTATTTAAAAGCTGGATAAATCACTGAATAGTATTTAATGTTTTATTTAAAGTTTATTTAAAGAGTTGAGTTAGGTACAATAATAATACCAAATGCTTGAAAGGCAGTTTAGGCTGCTCTAAAAACCTTAAAGATAAATCTCCTTTCTGTAAAACATTCTCCTCCATTTATCTTTACTTCCTGAATACATGTTTCTACATTTCCTAAGACCAATATTATTTCCGGAATTTAATCCATGTTCCCTATGTTTTCTTCACCATTCAATTTGTGATTTCTTGCCACTTAACACCGAATGGCATAATTTTCAATATTCTTCCTACTCAGTTCTCTGGCAAGAAAAAAACCTATCCTAGGACTACGAATTCCTTGCCATGCATAAGGAAAGGATGTCAAAGTCACAGCTGGCGACACATTGCCAATGTTGTTGCTAAATTGTTAAATAAATCAAAATCCGAAATCAAACAGGGGGCAGAGAGGGAAGCGAGAGGCCGAACTGGTGCGCCAAGTGCCAATTGCAAGGACATAGCCAGGATCGGAGTGGGAGGCTATGACTGTTATTGATGTGCTTTTAATTGAGGCTTGTGTGTGTGTGTCTGCTGTATGTCGGGATTTCAGTGTCTGAAATATGGAATGTGTATGTCGTCCTGTTGCCTGTCCAATCACTTGGCTCATAACGGAATTTTATTAGTTTTTTTGTTCGGAAGCATTCAACACTTACCGGGGGCAGTCGCCAACGACGTGTGGGCCATGCAAATGGTCAGAATGAAAACCGTCAGACTGATGCAGTCCCACCTCCGACGGCCCCTTCTCTGCTGGTTATTATTGCATTTTTTCCTGGACATCTGCAGCCGGTCTGTGCTCAGCTGGGAATTCTCCAAATGCTGCTCGGAGTGCTCCTTTGAATGCTTCTCTGTTCTGTGCATTTTGGTAGCTGTAAAATGGTAAAGGGAAAGCGGAAAATTAGACATGAAATTACCGTAGGGAAAAATCTTTAAGTTGTCCCCCCTTGTAGTTTTATTGATTTCCTTTCTTCTAATTTATGCTTCACCCATAAAAACTTTGAAAATTAAAAAATGTGTCACGAAAAAGTTTCAGCAAGAAAAGAGAGAGAGATGCCGAAAAGGGGAAAGGGTGTTCTAGGGGTCAAGGCAAACTGTAACTAAAAGTATTTCCTAAAAAAAAGTACTTGACGAAACCTCTGCTAAAGAATACTTAAATGCGCTTAAAATTCAAATTCAAGTTAAATTAATAATATTATTACGTGTGTTAAGTGAGTGAGATAATACGAGTTTGGCCTGAACAAAGCTTCCTTTGATATACATTTATTTTGGACAGATTTAACACTAGCTTCTCTTAGCTTTTAAATTATAATAAATGCAACATTTTTAAACAAAAAATAAAGCTAGAAGAGACCATTCATTTAAATGATTCCAGCTTCAGCCAGTCGAAACCAAAATAATTAGCATTTATTAAGTTTTCGCAACCGACTGAATACACGTTCGTTCGTTCGTTCGTTCGTTCGGTTCTCAAACACAATAAAGATGTTAAGCGTTTTATGTTAAGTGATTTATGTCAGATATGCCATGAATATTTCATGTCAACATAATTTGGTTAACGGTTAACATATTGGTAGTAACACGAAAAATGTGAGATTTTTAATTTGATAAAGCGCCAGCTTTCGATCGCATAAAATTAGCTCTTGTCTGTCAAGGGGCGTGTTCTTTATGTAAATTAATATTAAAGATAGTTATGCATATATATATTTATAGATAGATATAATAAACCTATTAGCAGACGGATGAAACTGTAAAACGAATAGAACAATGCAAAAAATATTGTAGAATTTGAGGCAAATTAAATATTAATTAGTGTGGCGTGTGCATAAAAGTTAATTAATGTTTTTTTACGCCCTAGGTGTTAATAATTAATGAGCATGAGTAGCGTTTTTGCTTTCACTCCCTCCCCCGTCTACCCTGTCTGGGATGTTGTTGATTTACGGATAATTAAGCAGATTGCAAAAATAATATGCACAATAAATAAATAATAAAATATCAATCAGTTGGCGAGGGAACATTGTAAAGCATTTGTGCGGCATTTTTTGCAGTTTAAAATGTGCATTTAATGCTTTATTGTTTAACTGGAGCAATGCAAATAATAGTATATGTATATAGATCACAGTATCCATGATTTATAGCTGTCAATGGTGCCAGTTTGTAACTGAACTTTCGATTTACTTCAATTCCAGTTCAGCTTCTCTCGGCAAGCATAACAGTTGCTTTCCAAAATTGTTATTTTTTATTTAAATCGTTTAAAAATAGTTCAAAGTAATTTAAAATGTCGAATACCTATGGTAAGTTGAGGGTATATATTCCCCTAGAAACCTAATGCACTGTAGTTGGTATGTACTTTCGCAGGACCTGGTCCTGGAGCCTATATGCTGCCCAGCAGCTTTGGCCAAAAGGGACCGCAGTACTCCTTCGGTCATAGGACTGCCAGCAAGCGGGACGAGAAGGTTGGTCCTGGACCGGCAGCCTACAGAATTGATAAGGTTACCCGGTTCGGCAAGTCGGAGGGCCTGCAGTTCTCCATGCTGGACAGGAAGCCCCTCAAGAAACCGCAACCCATCAAGTTCTACTGAAGTTTCTCTGGATCTTTAGATTTCCATGAGATTCTGCCCCATAAATTAAAGTCTTATGTATAATTTTATCAGTAAAGGAAACTGGTCCATTTTCACGGACCGACTCGCTTTAATTGATCCCTGCATTCGCATACTGTTTACCTTTGAATGTCATGGAAACTGGGTATTAGTAATCGCCGCTTCCCTTTCGGTTCTGCAATTAATTCGATGACACATTCAAATGCATATATCGGTGGCAGGAGGAGGTGGCAATAATGACCGTCTGTATTGATATACAATGCGGCGACAACCACTTGTTGGCTTCTGCAAAAGCCTTTTGGCCCAGGAAGGACACTCCACGTCGAGGGCTTAGAGTGGGCCCTTCAGTGGCCTGGTTGGGCTTTGTGAATGCGATTGCGACTGGAGTGGAGTATGTGGCTCTGTAATGAAGCCGCCGGGGCTAGCAGCTCTCTTAAGTAACTCACTTCGTTGGCCCAAGAAGGAAGGCAGCAGTTCAGCTTCTGGCATCTCTAAGCGAAAGCCTGTTATTTTCCCCGCTGCTTGTAATAATCACACAGTAAACAGGCACCGGTCAGCAGACGCGACTTGGAAATGGAATGAGATATGTGCACTGGGGAAAAAGTCCCAGGATATCTTCATTTATAATAAATGAAGAGATCGAGTTATACTATCGATAGCTGCAGAAAATACTTTTAAAAGCAGAGATTTAATTTCAAACGAAAATAAAGTTAGCTTTAACTTTTTATTACAATTCTGAATATTTAATTGATGTATCTATTTAAGTATTACTAAATTATGGAAATTCCGTATATGAAAATATAATTCAAATAATGGAAAGTATTTTAATAACTATTTTTCAAAAGAAAGAACCATTTTAAGATATTTTCTTTTATTAATTTTCCCTCCAGTGCACTGAACTTCATCGTGAGAATGGGCAACAGAAAGCCAAAGAAAGGAAAGGGCTTTGGACTAACTGAGACTGCCATCCTGGGATCCCTGGGCCCTCAGCCCGTCCAGCAGTCCCGATTCAGTTGTAATTGCAACGTCAACGTAAATGCAAGGCACTGGGCACTGGCAGCCGCAGAGAGCGGCGACTCAGGAATTTCACGGATGTGCGATGTGCGTGCATTTTGCAGATGCCCTCCGTACCAGTCCCCCAGTCCCCCCCGGCCCCTCCTAGTATCTCGAACTGACCACTGAGCTGGACATCACGTATTCGCACAGACACACAGGCAGGCAGGCGCGCATTTGATTGCATTTTCGCTGCAGGATTTGGGGTAGAGTGTTTCGGAGGGGCAGGTCCAGGTCGGGCCCTGGGATCCCGGGCAACTTGGGGAACTCTGTCCCCCTTTACCGCCCCGAAGATTTATCTGTGCGCGTTTATTTTAATGTTACGTTCTGGCATCTTTGCTCATTTTTTGCCTCACTCCCTGGCTTCGGTTTATACTCTTATGGAAAATGGTATTATAACTTTCTTTTCAAACTGGAGTTTATTATTCCATTATATATAATATATTTAGTATTAAATCAGGCTGTAAAAACTAAGAGCTTATCATCAGAGCATTCTTTTATTTATTAAGATATTTTTAGAGACTCTAGGTAGTTTAAATTGTATCTATGAGTTTAAAAAACATTCACTTTTCAAATAAGTACCCATAATTCCCATAAAATACCCTAAGATTCCCCGAGATTGAGGTATTCCATCTTTCACCACTTAAATTTACTTTAAAGAATCCCTTAATCTATATCTATATATATTTTTCCAACACCAATATATCCAAATTTCTCAGGGCATTCCTCTAATCCCCGTCAGAGTCGTGTAGAGTAATTGGCGACGTCTTGTTTAGTTTTCGCTTTGGTTAAGCAGCCTCTTTCGATGCATTGGCCACTGGGATGTCTTTGTCTTTATGAAGCCGTAGCCAGCACCATCATCTCGGACATCCTCATCGTTCCCCATGCCGCATCCTCGATGGCATGCCATTCCTTAACGTGGTACGTTGACCGCTTGGAATGTTGATTCATCTTCTTCTGGGTTATAACTGCTGCCAGTTTCCCCAGCTCTTCTTTTTGTTGTTTTTTTTTTCTTTTTAACAACTCCACTTGCTCTTTTATGTCAATCAGCAGCTTGGCGTGCTCGACTCCAGCTCTCCTCGTTTATGGGCCATCATCGTCAGCGTCGTGGCTGCATTGGTTGCATCTATTTTTAGTGGTGGTGCTCGTGCTCTATTCTATTCCTGACTCGTTCAGTATGTTAGATCCCCATGTTGGGCTCTCTCTCTATTATCCCCATAATAAGCGAAAATTGCCCTTAAGTGGCCCGACGTATAATGCATTCCCTTTATTTTTAGCACGATCTTGGCCCGTCGTCTGGTCTGTCTGCCCAGTTACATGAATAATTGCCAGTTAGGTTACAAGCAGCTCCGCATGATCGGAGTGGATAATTGTAAATGGGCATAGAACTTAATTGCATTTAAATGCAGTGGCAGGTGTGGCCACTGCCACTGCAACTGCCACTGAAATGTGGCATAAGAAAAATTCTACAAAAATTCAGGCGGCTTTGAAAATGTATTAAAGGTACTTGGAGAAAATATATAAATAGGACAAACTAAATGAACATTGGATATGTGAAAGAAAATGTAAATACGAGGTTTTTATCATCAGCTTCTTTAAAGGCAACTTTCTGGCCAACTTTTAAGCTTTAACATAATTGTTTTGAGACCTCTTTGGAGTTATTTTACTTAAAATTATAACAAATGATTAGTTTTTAAAACAAAAAAAATGGTAAATAGAATAGATAGATAGGTTTTATAGTTAGAAAAGAAGAGATTGATTTAAGAAAAGAAATAGACACGCATCTTTGCAGTTACTTCTTTTAAAATTATAGAAAACTCTTACAATCCATGAAAAATAAATATTAAATAGATCAGATAAATAAATTCTATTGCTAGAAAAGATTGAAGTTCTTATGATTGAATTAAGAAAATGAAATGAAACCAAACTTAAGCCAAAAACACACTAAAATCTTGTCAAAAACTTATACATTTAGTAGCTTTATCAGGAAATGCAATAAATAAACATTCAACTTGGTGAGCTATTCATTTTTTTGTTCGCTGATATCTCTTTAACTATGAGATACATTCATTTACAAGTCTATCATTACATTTTCTCACATATTGAAGCACTACGATACAAGCAATGCAAAAACCTTAAACGATTTCCCAAGCCCTTCTCATCTATCAAGGTATTCCGTCGGCCAACTGCCATTAGCAATTCAGGGCAATCAATGAAACCTTTTGGCAAAAACAAAACATATTCGTAACAAAAGCTATATACATTGTGGGTAATGTTAATTTGACAGCCGTCGGCAATTGGTTTCCATCGAACTGACAAACACACGCAGGCTGATTGAAGGGTCATCGCAGGGTTGAATATAAGGAAGGAAGTCGCACAGCTGACCTCACACGCTCCCTGGCTTTATTTATTCTATTTCCGATTTTAATTGATAGTACGGGGCAGGTCGGTAGCTATTGCTGAATCAAATTGCTGTTTTCTTTTGTGTGTAACCTCCCCTTGATTAGCCATAATCGACCCTGTTTCACGCACGTGACTTGTTTAAGTGATTTGCTAAAAAATATTTCTCGCTTATTTAATGTGCGTTTCGCCAAAATTGGGGAAAATTTTGCGCCTATATATATAATTCGAATAAAACTATTTATTTGTTACGCTTTTAATTCCGGTGCTGACCCAATTTTTTTTTTTGCCAGAAACATCGAGAACTCCGATAATTGAGTTTGTTTTCGCAATATTAGCTTGGCCATAACATTATACGGTTACCTTAACTCTACTCAGCCAAAATGATATCCACAAAGCCGCTACTGTAAGTCATCGGCTGGCCAGCTTAAAACTAAGCCATCGCATCAAAACTTTTCAAGAATTTAAGACCCATTTAATGTGAGTCGAAAAGTCAATAAACCCAAGCGCGTCTTCGCCTTCCTGCTGCTCAGCAAAAACAAAAAAAAAGTGAAGAAAAAACGAGAAAAAGCCAAAAACAAGAGGAGAAAACAAAAGTGGAGCAACAAAAACCTGTCACGTACAACAAAAGTGCATTCACATTTTGAAAGTCAAAGCGGGATGGCGAACTTTTAATGTATCATCATCGATGGGGAGCAGCATCCCTGTTGCGTCGTCAGATACACTCGAGAAAAAGGCTGACATTTCTAGCTTAAATTGGGTTAATTGAAGTTTGATTATACATAATAAATAATAAGTCTGAAAGTCACTTTTTATTGTAAATATTTGGAATCTTTTATTAATTTTAAGAGTCTATTTTAGCTTTAAGTAATTTTAAATCTTTATAATTTTTTGTAAGGGATACATTTATCGGAAAAAATAATCGATAAGTCGAAACTGTTTAGATATTTGAAGCATATATTAATTGATATTTTAACATTGCAATGTTATGTGGATAAATCCATATTCTGTTTGTTATGTCGGAACAGCTTTCGTCTATAAAGACAGCTTATAACGAGACTTTAGAAAGAGGATATGAAAAATTAAGTTTTGAAGATGTTTTAAAAAACCACTAAAGAATATATTGCAGGACATTTTTTTTTTATAATATCGATATTTTAACGCTACAATATTTTTGATATAATATTAATCGCGATGTTTCGTCGATATTTTAAAATTACATGGCCAATTTGTTTATGTTTCCAGTTTCGATAAATCAAACTTCACGATATTATCGATATTAGATATATTTTATATTCATATCCAACTTTTCCTCTCGATATAAAAATTAATAAGTTTCAGCTTTAATCTTGATTAATTTTTATAAAAACATAAAGATATCCCAATCAAAATCGATTCCTTATTTCGAGTGTATCGACACATTTGTATCTTAAAGCTGTATGCCCGCAACAACTTTCCTTGTTGGCCAAAGACAAATTCAGTCAATTACTTCATTATGCGTTGAGGTTTTTGGGTTCGTCTGGCTGCCTCCTGTCGCCAGCTTCCTGCCACCTATCTCCTGTCCCCGTCTCTGAATTCAATTCAGTCTCCTTGGGAATGGTGGGAGGGGAAGGGGGAGGAGCAGAGAAAAGGTCCTTTTCTCGGCTGTCTGCCTGCTGTCGTCTGTCATCAGGTGAAAGGCAAATAAAACGTCAATTTGTATCGCCAGTTGTGTCCTTTTCTTATTATTCATATGCATATTACACACATTCGGAATTTATTCATGCCACCCTCCCCCTTGGCAACCTTTTTATGTCAATAATCATTTACATGTTTATCTAATTTGGTCGGGATTTTTCCTCCGTCTCTGTCGCAGCTTCAACTTGAACTTGAAGTGAAATTCACTTATTGCCGGCAAAAGTGGGCCACGACACAGATATGTATATACACCGATCTCTCAGATACTCCGGCCTGGCAAATCGTTTCCTCTGCCAAAAACAAAAAAAAACAAAAACGAAATTGATGCCGGGGAAGTTGTAAGTAAAAAAATGAAAATCAACCGACCCAATGCCAATGAAAAAAGCAACTTTGTCGGTATGTTGGCCGCCTGTCATCGACGTCTCGTCGTTGCAAGTGTTGTGGCAGCAATTATTGCTGTTTCCGTATGCGAAATTTCATTTTGACAGGCCCAAAAAGCAACAGCAACTGCACGTCGCACAGAGGATGTTTCCTGAATTATTCTTGGTTGGCTGACTGCACACACTGCATGAAATCGATACAGTTTCCAAGGGAAATTGGAGTCATAAATATATAAAAAACAAGGCAAATATAGTGAAACAGAGAGACTGCCATTTTCTAGGTATTAGATTGCTTCTAAGTTTGTTACAAAGATTTTATGGCTTAAAATAAATCAAAAATCGGTAATATTGTGAAGCCTATTTAAGGATAAGTCGGAAGGTATTAAATATATCTAGAAAATATAGAGAACTTTATACATATTTATAATTTATACATCTCTTATTGGTTTCTGCATAAATTTAGAGTTATTAAATTACTTATTGAGTTCCACAAAATATATTTACATTAATTCTGTAACGCCGGCATTATTAAACTTAATTCTAAAATTATTGTTCCATTACTCTTGAAACTATACTTAAATTTAAATCATTTCTATAACGCAGTTCTAAAATTCTTGTGGCTTTATTAAATCAGATACTGTATCTTCAACTAAATAACTCCGCTAGTACAAGTAACTACCCTTTTAGCTAAAGACAATAACTCTATTGGGAAGCATGTCTGTCTATGCCAGAACGCCACGTTACGTTCTTGACATTTTGTTGAAAATGTTTGCTCTGCATTTTGGCGACTAGCCGCAGCTACTCCGCTTTTGGCTTCAGCTTCGACGGTCTCTAATAGCCACGCGGTGTTGCGAGGGGTTAAAGTTAAGCAGGGGTGCCAGCGGAATTCGTGGGTCGTTCACCGGGCTGCTTGGCTGTCTAAACGCCTTTGAATTTTGCGCTGATTTGACACAAAAATTTGACGTAAAGTAGTTGACGCTCAGCCGCTTTGTAGTCAAAATGCAAATTGTGCATGAATATTTAGCCCTCTGCCTGCCCCGAAAAGGTTTTTGTTTACGCTTGTTTTGGCTATAACTACAATTTGGGGAATACACACACACAGGCGGAGCGAGGGTTCTGGGAAAGTTTACCGCCTCCTTTGGGGATCCTGTTATAAATTTCGTATCCAGCAGATACTTACAACAGTTTTGTGGCACTTTGCCTACATGTGGATGGATGCTATGGCAACGGGAACTCAGAGTGGGAAAAAAAGGCACCGAAAATCAACAACTTGTATTGCGGAGAATTCGCCTTACTTGGCCAGAAGTTTTAGCTGCAAAGGGAGAGGCAGGACAAAACTTTACTGCAAGTAATGATTGTCAGAAGAATGCCTCGCAACATTCGATACAAAAAGAACCAGAAGCACTTTTAACTTACAGACCAAAAATTGTTGGCCTCAAAATAGTTGATTAATTTGTTTGTTATTGATAATAAGTTTTTACTAGATTTGTTTTTAAATTTCTGGAGGCCTTTTAACCTTATTTTTTGTTGAATCAAGTAAAGTAAGATAATGTTTCTATTTTGAAAAGATTCTCTTGCACATCTCTCTCTTAAAAAATAACTGAAAGTGCTTCCTGAATCATCCAACTTTTTCTTGAGGCTTCCAGACAGATGCGTGGCTTAACCTTATCTTATATTTTACGTCTTCCCCTGACATTGATTAACCAAAATATCACGCCTGGGCGCTAATTGAACATTTAGCTTAATGGGAAAACATAAATTTTTGCGAATATGTTTAGCACAAGGCGAAGCCCTCATAAAGTCGAGACGAGACCAGGTTCCCCTGTATTATTTGTGTTTTTATAGCGCCAGTGATTAATGCTCGCAATAAATAGTATTGGCCAGAAGAGAGGAAAAAACCACGAAACTAAATACGGATGAGTCAAGTGGGGATGGACAAACGCACCCCGACCGACCTACCGATCGATCGATATTCAATATCATTTAATTTCGCAATGAGGCCTCAACATGCAAAATCATTTTTATCCACGTTCCGGAATTGTTGAGGGCGGCCGGCCGGCCCGTTTTTAAATATTTTAGTGTTCCCGAAATAAAAATTAATTAAAACTACACGTACGTGGCCCCAGTGGCGAAGGCTGCTGTATGGCGCCTTTTATTGGAATATTTTCTGTTTACCACAGTCACGTGTGTTTAGATGCGCATTTCTGGCCAAAATGGGCATCCACATCGAGATGATCTAAGCTGACAAAATTTCCAAAAATAATACAAAATGCCCCCATCTTATTCTAGTCGATGTTATTATTATGATTTTCGTTTGAGCAGAAATATGGGTAAACAGGTTCCCAGCGAAACAAATATAAACAAAGCCCCGGTCTCAAGTCACTTGTGAAATTTTTTTTTGTATTAATAAAATATGTTTACGAATTTCAACACAAACGGAATAAATCTTTTGTAAAAGCTGCCGAATTTCTGCAGAATTTTTTGCATCTGCTGTGAAGGTTTTCCCGCCAGACTCTCTCTTGAAAAAAAATAAAAATATATTTAAGATGCGTCAGCAGCAAAATACTTCAAGTGGTGACCGGAAATTGGATGGTTAAGTCATCAGCGTAGCAACATTAACTTAGTTATTTTAATTGTTTACATTGTTGGGTGGCATCTTGTTTCAAAATGGCATTTTTAATACATTAAATATTGTTTTAAAAGTGCGGTGACACATACACACAATGATGTAAGTCAATAAAGGGAAGTAGATTTAATTTGTCTGAAGTTATTTATTGATTTCACTGTTTATTTACATTTCATTAAAAGTTTTGTATTTATTTATTTATACTTCTGGGCCAAGCAGTGACTCTCCACTGGTCGGTGCAAAATATATATATTTCACCTTTATTGGGTTTAAGCAAACATATTTATGAAGTTCAAGTGAATCAGGCAGTTGGGGTTTTTTTTATATATTTTTTGTCACATGTGTCACATGTGACGTAGGGAAAAAAATGGAATACAAATACGAATGGGTCGTTTCCTGGTAACGAATGTGCAACAAATTAATTGATTTAATATTTAGTGAGCGCGAAATGCCCGAGAGTGAATCAATTTTTCCCTTATTTATTTATGGGGCTTAAATGCTCATAACTCGTTTATGTTTTCACTTTTTACGAGATGAGCAATTAAAGGAAAAATTACATGTACGGCAGCTAAGGCTAATTTGTGATGGTTTTACTGCTGGATATGCTCGCTTTTTTGTATTATTTTTAAGACACTCTACGTAAGAGGTTTCGGGCTTTGGTTTCGGTTTTCAAAAGTGCCCATTACTTAGCCATGCAGGCCGTGTTGCCGTTGCTGTGCCACGCAATTTGTGCAAAATGCTGGAAGAGACAGACGTCGGCCAATTCAAATTCAACTCATCTGGCATTTCATTCATAAAAATTCACAAATATATTTATTTTTGAAGCTGTGTACGAGTTGGATTTTGGCATTATTTTTATCGTTCGTCTGCACTACTTTAAATGGGTCCACGTGCCGGGTTTGTGGGCGCGGAGCGGCGCGGCGTGGCTGTCGAGGGTTAAGCGCGATAATGAGCGTTGTTAAAATGCGTTAAATGATTTTTTGCATATTGGTTACTTCGGCATTGTCTTGGCCGCCTTTTGCAAGCCATTTTTGCACCGTCTTTGATTTGTTTTGGCTTGGCCAGCCTTTTAATATTTGCCTATGAATGGTGGAGATACGAGCCACTGGCCATAATACTTGCCCCCTTCTTTATTTATTATAAATATTTTCTGTTTGTTTTTCTCTCTAAGCTGGCCAGCAGGAAGTTCCAGGTACTGGCTGGGGTTCTCCGTGAAATATATTTGATATATATTCAAGGAAATATAACTTACTTCCAGCAGACAATGTTAAATAAATATAAATCAAGTTAGAAATACATTTTTAAATCTCAAAATTAATAGATACATTAAAGCTCTTGGGGTAGAACGTCAAGAGTGACCTCATTCCAGGCCATAAGGTATAAATCATATACCAAAATCATTATATTATATATATTTTCAAAGCGAGATGTCTTAACAATTTGAGCAAGGTGTGAAGCAAGGCACACGTGAAAGATATACACAGTCGCATTAAAACGAGAAAACACATCGCTGGACTATCAAGAACACGCGACATTGTCGGAGCATATTGCTTAATCTCACGTAACAGAAATTATTCTATAATAATTCTCGGAGCTACGCGGTCGGACAAAAGATTTCGCATGCATTTAAGATGTCTGATTTATATTTATTTTGTATGTATATGAGCACCACTTGAACGGCACACAACAACTCATCTAAATGGGCCATCCTTAACCTTGAACCTGCCGCGGACAAAGTTAATAATTTAAATCAACTAACTGCGGGCCATAATAAACCAAAAATGTATTTATGTCTGTACGCCTGACTACGGGGCGCCTGACAAGCTGCGAAAATGTCTATAATCGGCAAAGAAGCTTCGCTTAATTTGCAAAGAATCCCCAAAAGCCCCACAGCAGTCGATGAATGTGCCAAAAATTGAGGAAAAAGATTTCAGATTTCAATACAATAGCTGTCGGAATTAACACGCTATTATAGAGAAGCTGGCAAGAGGAGAAAAACCCATAAGAAAAGTTCACAAGCCACGGCTAAAAAGGCAGACACGCGTGGCTCGCCATTTGTTTATTGTTGATTTAGTTGTTGGATCTGTATATAGTAGTTGGCTGGCTATAGCCCGGCAACAATGCCATTAAGCTTAATGTTTATTATCTATACAACAAGCCTACATGAAAACATGAACATGAAACAACGAACGGCAGTCGGTCGGGGAAAAAAAATTGTGACAAGTAAGTAGCAATGAACCTTGTAAGGTCTGGGCTGCTGCCGAATGGCATTATTCCATCTGCCCCACACATCGCTCTATAGGCAACGGCAACGGCAAGTCTCATAAATTTTGAATACATTTCAAACACCTGTAATCGTAAAAATCAGCATTTAGACGACAGCCAAAAATGCAGCCAGCACGACACATAACACACTGAAATAAAGAGCAAAATGTGATAATAGACTGAGCTTTGAGTGTTTGTCAGGTGTATATATCGCATAGTTAACTATCGAGCAGGTAACTGAACTATGTTTACAAAGCGAAACAATCTTGGGGATAGACACCCGCCTGAACCACCTTTTAAAGGCGAATTAACCAGAAGTATGGCGCGAACACATTCGCGAATTTCAAAGGAACCTGCAGGTAAATATGTGTACTTTCAATGGGTTTTAAAGAAACCTGAACACTGATTAAATAGTAAGTACTTGAACTAAGTGGGTTGTTAAGCAGATATTAAAGTTAGAAAGAATATGTAGGAAAGGATTTTCTTTCGGTTTTTTATCTAAAGAAAATAACTGCCGTAATTAGTTAGATTTGTATTTACCGCCCAATTAAAGACGTTATTTTATTTATTTTTATTAAGAGTACATCTGTTTTAATGAGATCATTTCATTATTATTTAATATTTTGAATTTCCTGTCTGAATTAAATTTTAATATTTCCCTTGCTCGCCCCAACAACCTCTTATTTACCGCCCATAAATATATTTATATATATTTTGTTGTCGCATTTTCCCCCCTTTTTTTGTAAGACTGAAAATCACCAAGCAAAGCCAAACAAATTTCAAATTTCTTGTTCAATAATTTCACTCTTGGCAACCGACAGTCAACAACTTGTGTATTAGTTTCGTTGTTATTGTAATTTATGATAAGTGTCTCCTAGTTTGTTGTAACTAACACCCGTACAGTAGCAGGTATATATACACTTACATTTTGGAGCCGAAATAAAAATATTTCGCGCTATATGTATATATATATTTTGTGATTATCGGCGACGCCGAAGAGTTGCTGCCTCGCTTTTGGCCTTACCCACGTTTCTTGCGTTTTCTTTTGCGTTTTTTATTTTATTTTTATTTATATTTCTTTGTATTTTTTTTAGATATGTATATACCATAGGTACATGTTATGTTTTAGTGCTTTTCCAATTTCTTATTCACTTCATGTCCGCGCCCGCACACAGTCACACACGCACAGGCAGTAGCCGTTGTAGTAATAGGGCTCGTCCAGCTTACGGAGTACGCACTGTGTGTGCGCCGAGCTTCTTCTTGGCCGATTTTAGCCGATTTTTCAGACGATATTTTAGCCGCGAATATATTCAACCGCGCCGTCAACGTTGAGCGCTCGAAATCTCGTTACTAACTAAAATAAACGAAGCGCGGGTCCGACACAAAAAATCGACATCGGAGCTGCGATGTTTGCCTTTTGTTGTTGGTAACCAAGCTCTCTCACACCAGCACACACACGCCGCACACACTCTTGGTAACAACACTCGCGCCTGCATGCACGCCTCAGCTTCGAACGGCGGCAAGTTCAAGTCGCAATGTTAGGCTTGAGCGGGGATGGCAGATCGGCGA
>JAEIIG010035472.1:0-58380 GCA_018904695.1 Drosophila parvula | reverse complement strand
AAAAAAAAAAAAAAAAAGAATAAAAACGCAAACAATTTCTTGTAATTAAAATCCATGGCCCTTTCAGTCCCCAGCCCACTTAGGTCCTGGTCGGTGGTCGGTGGTCCTGGGTGGCTCAGTCAGGTGCTCAGCTGCGCCAATCAGTCACAGACCAGTCAACCACCGAAGCTACCGGCCGGGTCCCAGGTCCGGCTGTACTTGTCACTGTTGGCTGCAGGTGGAAAAGCGGCAGAGAAAGCTCCGGAAAATGGGTGGGCGGCGATGGATGGGCGGTGGCAATGAGGCCCAAAGGCAGACGAGCAGCGACGACCGACCGACCGACCGACCTTTGCCAAGAGACTGCTGCCATCGCTTTTTGCATCATTTTTTTGTTCAAGAATTACTGATTATTAATTCATTTTGAACCGGTGAGGCATTCATATTTCTGCAGCAGCCCTGAGAGTGGGTCGTCCTTCGACACGCACACACAGCCGATGAACGCTGAAAGAAAAAGCTATGTTGCATCCTCTGACATTGCAAGCATATTAGTTAATAATAATTAATAATTAATTCATTAATCAAGATTATGCTCTGCACGATTAACAAATAAAACTGATTCAAGGAGATGCTAAACTTTAATTGGGATGAATGCACTATGGCGCATAAAGGAGGCACTATGCCGCATTAGCGAGGTAATTGAATATAAATTATATTTTGTATATAAAGTATACGTAAAAATGGTGTTATATTTAATTAAATTATATTATAAATATACTTGTAAATGCTTCAAATAATTTGTAAGCACCGATGCATTTTTTCCATCTTTTTTGTCTGAGTGTTTGACTGACTGGCAGCATCATCATCCTTTTGGTCCTTCATGTTGTCTGTCAATGTTTTGCTTTCATTTTTTTCTTGCTTCCTTTTTTTCGTTATTTTTTTTTTTCTTTGACTTGCACATATATTTGTATAGCTTGCTGGCTGCTCTGGAGCTGCTGCGAAGCACCGATGTCCTCCTGATGTCCCGATGTCCTGCAGCGCTGACGATGATGTCCTGGGTGCGTCGCGCCATGGCTGGATGGCTGCATTCATTGTTAAATCATTGGGTTTTTGCTGCAGTTTGGCAAACGGCATTCGACGCTGCCAACCTCATATCAACCTCAATTCGCCGTCCAGGTCTCCACTTTCAGGCTCTCCTGCCTCTTGACTGTCCATGCAAATAAAGTCAGAGCGCGCGAGGTAAGAAAACAAAATGTGAACTGTGACTGTGACAGGGAGACGGTGCAACCGAAATAGAAGCACTGAGAGAAATGCTGTTCTTCAGAGATACTCATAAATATAATTATATTAAACTGTTTCATAAAATACACCCCAAATAGGTGTAGAATAATTTCACAATAATGTTGTGTAAGAATTGATTTAATTGCACAAAACCCTGGCCATCTCTGATGCTGGCTTATTGACTGACCTCTTTGGAAATATGTAGAAGTCTTGACAATGTTTCTCTTTTATATATTTATTTGTATTTATTTTATTTCATTTATTTTGTCCCAGTGCGCACAGGACATCTGCTATGAAATGCAAGAGCCTGGGACTCGGACTCGTACTCGGACTCGGACTCGGAGTCGTCGGGGCTTGTTAGTCTGATTGGGTGGCTGATTGGTTGGAACGGCTCTGAATCTCAGCCGAGAGCCGTGACAGTTCCTGGGCCCTGAGACCCCAACAATGAAGCGGAAACAATGTTTACAATTTTTATTCTTTCTTCTTTCGTCTCTCTCTCGCGCTCGCTCTCGTCTTGCTCAGTTCCGAAAAACACACAGAGTATATACATATATATGTACTTTTTCTCTCTATATTTTTTTTTATTTCAGTTGGTTCATATTTTGTGTTTGCCTTGTTATGCTTTGTGTGTTGTATACACATTGTACCTGCACCTGTCCCGGAGCTCTCGTAGCTCTGCCATGTTTGACTGTATTTAGCCAGCGGTCATAAAGTTAATTTGTACAAATGTTGCAAATAATTCAAACAGTTTTGCTATGCTTTCACCCTCCGCACCCTCCTCACCTTCTTCTGGCGCTGCTTTTATCTGTTTTGATGGGTGTATTTCTTAGATTGCAATGGCCACCTTAATTACGGGGGGGCAACACTGGCAGTTATGTATATGTATATCGATTACTAAATTCTCTTTTGGTGTGGTGAGGTAGCCCTGGATTATTATTATAGCTTACTAATGGATAGGGCAACACTGGCTGCATTTACAGTTGACAGGGTAACACTGTTCAGTATAAATAATTAATAAAAAGCCTAACTAAAAATATTACCTAAATTTATAGTAAATAGTAAATAGTAGAATAATAATATATATTTTCTGTAATATATTTTTTAATCTCAATACCACAGATTAAATTATTTCCTCTTAACTAGCACTTTTGGAATACAAAAGAAAGAGAAAATCTAGCAGGGTCACACTGTCCACCGATCAGTGCTGCCACAAAGCAAATGTGGCACCAACTGGTGCCCCACAGCCATTAGCAGGTGCCACATAAAATTTCTAATTAACCAAAAAGCCTATTAGCAGCGACACAACGAACACTATTTTATTATTAGCCAAAAGCAGATGCAGCAACAACAGCAACAGCAACAGCAACAGCCAGCAAAAAATACCCGAATACATTCAACACCTTTTAAGGTGGGCCTAATGAAGCCAAGGCCTCGCACATCCAAAGCGGCGAACATAATTTTACTTATTACAATTTTATATATATACATATATATATATATATATATATGTGTGTATATATGTATAGGACGGGGTGTCCCGCAGCAAAACATATTCCCAAAAATTACCAATTTTGTTGCTTACGATTATTACCTTGGCAATGGTTTGGTGATGTTGCTGATGTGCTGATGTGCCGTTGCCGCCGTGTCTGCGTCGGCTGTTGCACGTTCCACTTGTGCGTTACGTTAGGCTTTTGCGGCACTCTGGAGATGACTTAACACGTAGCACATCATTAAAAATTTTGTGCCATTAATGCATAACACACACACACACACGCATTCGCCCAGGCACACGCATGAGAGCAGGAGGAAAAGGTAAAAACAACTACAGTTTGGGTCAAGATAATAGTATAGATATTGGTATAAAGGTATGATATAATTAACAGCATAATTCACGAAATTTATCGAGAAAAAAATATAATTTTAATATCTATACAAACCCTTTACTAGACAACCCAAACTTAATGTAAAACTATACTTATAAAAAGTTTATTAAAATCTTTTAGATAATCAGTAAGTTCCTAATATTATATTCATTTTTTACTAATTCTATCGGAGAGTATGATCCAGCTTATTATAATAGCAGTTAATTTAATTAATATTATTTTTGTATTTCTTTTTGTATAATTTAAATTAAAAATATATATTAACTAAAGACTCCATTCAGTATGGTCCCTTTACCAATTGTAAATAGTTTATATTGGTCAGTGTGACCCTTTTGAAGTTAGTTCCAAAGAAAACTATTTCTGTAGCTAGGGTGGTTCTTTTTAATTAATATATTTTTTTTAAGGTATGTCTGCTAATATTTTGCCCCAGGCTGTCTGTGATCCAATTGCCAATATGTCACACGCATCCCCTGGAAGGGTAATGGCTGCGAGTGTCTGCATGTGTGTGTGAGTGAAACTAATACCAAGCAACATCGCCATCTTATTTACGTCTTTTTAACACCTTTGGACCACCACCCACTTTTGGGCACCGCACCGCCACACCGCTATAGCGTTGAACAATTAACAAAAGGTAATGTAAAATTATAATTATCACACAAAAGCACATTTGTTAATTTAAGCTAAAACAAACACGGCCGAAAAGAGGAGCAGAAAGGGGAGTGGGGGAGAAGGATACCGGGCTTGAGCCCGTACATCTTCCAAGACGTTGTCAACATTTGGGGGTGGTGGCTGGGCGGATGGGTGGCTGGGCGGATGGGCGGATGGTCGGGTGGGGCCTTGGCAAACGACCGATGCGTAACAATGAAAAGTCCCCAATGTAATAAATATAAAAACAGCCAAAAAATATGCTATAAAATTATTTCGCAGCCAAGATGCTCGCCGAAACTTCATTTGGCCCTATGAAAACACTGAAAACACATTGATACGCGAGGCGAGGCTGGGTCCTTGGTCCTTGGTACTTGGTCCTTGGTCCTTGGCTTGGCTCTCATCTGGTTTAGCTGTCGTTGATTTTTCGGTCCTTTTTTTGCGGCCCATAAATTTAATGGCTCTCCCAAAAACCCACATACACACACACGCTTAACCCTTTTCGGCAGGATTCTATTTGTGTTTGAGCTTCAGCTCATTAATGCCCGGGCCTGATAATGTATTATCATTTCTGTTGGGGCGTTTGGGACGCCTTTAACGGTCCAGGGTAGCACTTTTATTATTAAGTCCATATCTGTTGGTGTAACCTGCTCAGTTTTATACATCTCCCATTAGAAATTATGAAAAGCTACAATGCTTTTTATATATAATTAATAGTTAATATCTTAAGATACACAAAATACAAAAAACTACAAGTCAAATGGACAGTGTTGCCCTACCGATATATATTTGTAAATCTTTTATTAGTGTGACCCTATATAACACACAAAAAATATGGCAACACGCTTCAGGACGTTCATTCCCATCAAATATCATCAATTCCAAGTAGATCCAGGTGGGTGAGTAAGCAACAAACTAAATTAAAATAAATTTACCAAAGACTTCAATTAATATCGATAAACACTTCCTATTAAACAGTTTAGAAGACTCTTTTGATAACTAGTAATTGAAGTTTTAAAATCAAGCCAATTAATCAATCTCACTCTCTGATTAAACTTGAAGAGACTCTATATATCTAATTTATCCCTCTCAGAACCCTGGGTAATTGGTAGCCCAGCTTTTCCATTTCCAGTTCCCTAGAATTTCCTATTTATGCATGCCTTAAACACACACACACCCACCGTGTGTTAATAATTTTTTTGTTTTTGTTTTTTTTTTTGTTTGTAGGTTTTTCTCCCGTTTATTTTGACTGTGTATGTGTGTGGCCCTTAATTTATGGCCTGCTACATTGTAGCGAACACATCGGCATTTTAATGGACCTTAATGCGGGGATAGAGGAAGGTGCTCGTAGTTTGGGGGCCATATCCTCGAATAGGAGTCTGCACAGGAACAGGACATTAAAATTATTGAAGGCGACAAAGGGCCATTAATTCGTTGCGCTTAGAGCTAGCAATAACGGGGCACATAATTGTTTATTAATGAAGTTTAAGTATTTTTATTGGCACATTTGCGTAGACAAAGGGATATTATGCAAAGCAATAAGCGAGACAAGGACTAAATATAAAGGATATTGAGACTGTAGAACATAAATGTAATTATATCAGAATATCTGCAGACATTTTCGACAAAACTAAATCAATTGATACCAGAGAGGCGTTTCGGTTAATCCTTTCTGGGCACACGCATGCACCGCCTTCCTTTTTCCGGGGGCAGCAGAAGGGTTGAATGCGTGCGTCCTCGATTTCACCCCCTTGTCGGCCAAGGACCCAGAACCAAGGATGTGTGGAGACGCGTGCGCGAGTCCCCTCCATCGAAACCTATTGAATTCGCATCAGATATCAATAGCTGCCCTCGCACACGCACATGTGAAAGGGATGGACTGCTGCTGCTGCCGCACAGGACCTCTCGCTTCGACAGGACCTCTCTTCGATTTCGGATCCACGAGTGCGAGGACAGCCAATCGTGCCACTGCAGGCAGCTGATTGGGCGCATTTCCTCGAAAACGGGAAGCAAGGAAATGCGGAAAATTCCCCCCACACACACACACACACACGCACAGAAACTCTCAGAAATAATAAAAAAAAAAAAAGATGGAGCTGGAAAAATGAACAAAAATGGTCAGCAGTTGGGTCGAGAGCGTGGAGAAATGTGAAAAATTACATAATATGCGCTGAAAAATGTGCGTACATTTTTTCCCATCCAAAAAGCTGACCAAGCCGAGACTGCTCCCTATCCCCTATATATTTCTTGTTTTATGCAAAACTTTTGCGTTTTACAATTCATTGCATATTCAATTTGGTTGTTGGGTTTTCGGATTCGGGTTCAGTTTTGTTTTGGTTTTTTTTTTTCGGTTTTCTCCGGTCAGGACGACGCCACAAGGACGCCTTTGGCGAAACGGCAAAGGTCCAGGGCATATTAATAAGGATTTCATTAGTTTTATATGCTCCGCTTTACAATCTACATTCCACGTTTCTTTTTTTCTCCTTCTATTTTTATGTATTTTTTATTTTTTACTAGTGATGGCTAGCAAAATATCGATATCTTTCGATATGTAAGTCGAGACTTGCAAGATTTTATGTTGATATTCGGTAAAACGAAAGTATAAGCTGCATTATTTATATTTATTATTATATTATACCCTGAATGCTGATATTTTATAGTTTTATCTCTAAAACTATTATAATATAATTATAATATATAATCTTTTAATATCTTGAATAATTTTGCACATATTAAGATGATATTTGCCGTAACAAATATATAGCCTATAAATATTTACTACTTCTAGTATTCATAAACTGAAGTCTTAATATCGATTAATTCGATATAATGCCAGTTTAACCGATATACACCCCAAGTCGATACGATACTGTGCCGTTATCATTCGTGTTCTTTTTTTATATCCCCCCTCTAATGTGGGGTTGGGGGTTAAATTCGGACACCCGCCCTAATAAATGGCTAAACGTTTGGACAAATGTCTGTTATTTTGTATTATCGTTGTTGTTTGATATGAAAAGTTGGCCCGCCGGCAAATCTGCTGGGAGCTTTCGCCACTCAAGCGGTCAGTTGGGTAATCTCCAAGTCACTACAATGCCTTTTCCCTCCGCTCGTTATGGATGGAAGCTCGGGAAATCGGATTCGGGCCTTCGTATGCATAAATCTGTTTCCGGCTTATCTTGCATAAATTTTTTGATTAAAACTCGAGAGCTCTGACTGGAGGAGAACTTTTAGATGGAAAATTAGTTAAAAAAAGAAAATATCAAAACCATTGATAACTTGATAAAAAGTATACATTTATTAGTTGCCATAAATTATATAATTATAAAATCAAAATAGTGTCTAGGCTGGGAGTTAATAATATAATTTCTACACAAAATAAATGTATAATTTGTTTAAATTTTCTATAAAACTCTGTGAAGTGATTGTAGATGGAACTCTAGGTGTACTGGCACTAGGCCAAGTATATCTATTTAATTTTTTTTTTAAGGATACATTTTTATGCTCCCACCACGGAATCGCTTTTTTTTATTCGCTTACGGCTTGGAACTCGAGGCTCGTTTGTGTGCGAAGGCTTTTTGTCTCTATTAAATTAATCGACGCTCATTTTTCCAACTTAACAAACGCAGAAATAAAAAGTATAAACGATAAAACATTTGCTGGCCAGTGCCACCCCACATACCCATTTTCCATTGGATTTTTCCACCCAGCCGTAGCAGCAGCCACTTTTCATTTCTCCGGTTCTGGTTCCGTTTCTGTTTCACTTTTCACTTTTAAGTAGCACTATTTTTTAAGGATTCTCTGTTTTTGGGCGAAGGCATCAGTCCATCAGTTGGTCCGTTCTGTTCTCTTTTTTTTCTGTTTCTTTTTGTAAAACAATTTGGTGTTTTTTTTTTTTGTGCATTATTTCATGCTTATCAAATACAAAACAAACGCACACGAGAGCAGGGTTGGCCCTTTTCCTTCTTCTTTCTGTTTTTTTTTTTTTCAACTTTTACGGGTTGCGGTTGTGCCCGAGTTTCCCCCTTGTGACATTTATGTTTCATTTGGCATTTCTGATGCGTTTTCCTTTTCCTTTTAAATTTTTCCCTCCGCTTTTTTTTCGAGCGATTTAGTGTGACATTTCAATCAATCAGCCGTCTTCGGTCGGGGCAATTTGATTAAACACCAGATTTATGGCTTGTCAGGACCTTAAAATGACCGAAAAATGCTAATAGGATGGGTAAGTCCTTAAGGAAAAAATTCAATTCACTAAATCGGCTTTACTTGCCAAGAGTTTTAAAAGGATTTCCAACTATGCGTTTGTGACACTATCGATGGCTAGCCTTGGGCCAGATATATGGCCTGTCAGTATCTTTAAATACTCAAAATAAGCTAATTAGTTATAAGAAATATTTAATAAATTAAATTGAATAGGTTTCAGTAGTAAAATGAAATGAAATGCTGCTCCTGGGATGATTTCCGGTGGGAAAATAATTTGAAAATCGACACAATAAATTGTGTAAACACTTAAACAATAAATTGAATAAATTAAATATTATATTATTCATTAAATGGGATTCGTTTACTTTAACCAATTGGATATACTCTCTATGTAATCCCGCCAAGTCCCTTTTGAGACACCGATAAAGATGTAAAATATCGTAAAAATGTTCCCAACAAAAGGGAAAAGAATACAAAAACTGAATGCTGGCCGTGTTAAATGTGTTTCTGCGAATCAGTGGAAATCATGAGCGAAGGCACAGGAGTCGGCATAAATAAACACATCAACACAAAGGGCAAAAGTTTTACAGCCTGCCCAGGCCTCATCCTTAACCTGTTCTTCGCCTTCGCCTTCGCCTCGCTTCGAATCTCACACATGTCTCTTCTTTGTTGCAGGAAAAGCGGAAGTCGGAAGCAAAAAGGCAGGGAAAACAGCAGAGAGCAGCCGAGAAAGCTGAGAGACAGACAGAAAAAAAGAAATGTTTTAATTGCCTCAGATAAGAAGCACACATAACTTGCTGCCACGTCACACTCACCCTCTCTGGCGCTCCTCGCAAACGGCAATTTTACAATTCAGCGCACATTTTGATGAGCTTCATAATTTTTTGCCTGCCCATTGATGTTCGCACCCATAACACATTGAACGGGCTAAGGCCGGGGGACACGATTCCCTTACTTTTTGGCTAAAGGTTACACCCAAAAGGATTTCGGAAGAAGAACATCATTGACAACAGGATTTAAATAAAAATTTATAAATATAGATAAGCTTCGATATTCTTTATATCGAATGCTTATCGGATATATCGATAGGATATCGAAAATAATACATTTTTTTATATTTCAAACATCATATGCTTACCCTTTTAATGCAAAAAGAAATTTATTAATTTAAAATACTGTTATTTTCAGATTTGTTCGATTAGAAATGTATTTATGTGTATTTATTGAATATATCGATATCAGTAATATATTAATTAATTTATCGATATGCTTCAATATTCCCCTGTAGAGTATTCCCGCAGCTGCCAGGACCCAGGGCCAAGCCAACCGAAACTGACTTTCAACTTATCCAAGAGCACGGAAAACTCTTTCCATTCATTTCACATATATGTCACACAATTATCAAAGCTGTATCTATGCATCAGCAAATGCCACGCCCCACCGCCCACCGAAAAAAAAATAAGAACAAAATAAGAAATAAAAGGAAAAGGAGCAGCCTACGTGGAGCGTTTTGTTTACACGAATTACATGCATTTTACGCAACATAAACGAGATTAGTGCTCCGCTCACATTTTAGACGAAACAGAGAAACTTTAGACGAAGACGAAGCCATCCCCCTCCTGTCTTATATTCCAGTCCTTCAACTAGACAAGAGCCTGACTAAGATACGACTCGAAATAGGAGTAAGGTAGGTAGTTAAGTCTCGACCAAGAGAATACCGTGTATAAACATATATTTCAATACATAATCAAGCATATTTATTCAACATTAAATGGAAATTTTTGGGATAGAATCTGGTAGAATTACGGGTTATGGGTTTTTGTAACTACATTTCTTCAACTCTATAATTTAGTAATTAACCTTCTAGCTTTGATTTACGAACAAAAACAAACTGAAGTATATAATACCTATATTATATTATAATATATAATATAATTCCCTCAGCACTATACATACCTTTCATTTACAAGGTATTAAGACTGACAAAAAAAGGAAGTGGGAGTTGGATCTTGGCACAAAAGGGGTTGGACGCCAATGCCTTTTGTTTTTTACTTGCCTTGAACTTTTCCTCCTCCCCATACCCACATTATCCGACCATCCCCATATATGTATCTTACACCCACCACCCACCTCACCCCCATCCCCTTTCAGTGTAATTGTTGTGGGGGGCAAGGTTATTCTCATATGTATAAATACAGTTGCGTTCAAAACAATAGCACTTGATCTAGCAGAAATCAGTTAAGTGAGCATTTTCTTATAAATATTAACAATACATTTATACAGCTATTCAAGCATGAGAAGTTTGATGTTTATTATATTAAATATATAATGCTACCATTACTTATTACACCATTTAATTTATTTCCAAAATGCTGAAATATTATTGAAAAGCTTTAAGCCTAAGACATATTAAAACTACAAGAATAAATTCCAGAAATATATATTTAAGTATATATATATACTTAATTTAAATATATTCTGCTGAACCATTAAGATTTCTTTAAAATATTTGTAATTTTCGCTCTTTTATAAACCTGACCCTATTCAACTGAATATATTTGTAAATATATAAAAATATCTATGAGTATCTGTGTGTGTTTGCATTGTTAACAAGCGCTGAAAATTTTTCTCATCTCGCTGTTAGACACAAAAATTTCTATAGACAATGTCCTGTCCCTGTATCCTGTAGCTGAATATGTGTGTGTGTGTCTGTACACACATTCTTAAGCTCGTATCTATATTTTTTATGACTTTCTGTTGATCTTGGCAGCAAGTACTCGTACTCATACTTGGCAGGAGAAAAAAAAAAAATGAAAACAGAAAGAAAGGGCTAATGGGTAGGGCAGCCTTGTTTATGTTCCGAAATCCCCTATCGCGAGCTCCATAAACGGATGCATCTTATTGTTCAAGACAGCGAGAAGTTCCCCGAACAACTTTCGAGTTTTCCAAAACGAAATGCTGGTTGGGGAAATTTATATATACATATAAAAGATTGTATATATCTCATACTTGGCCATAAAATGTATTTAGTTTATTGTGTGTTTAACTGCAATCGCGACTTCCTGAGAACATTATTAATAAGACAATAAAAACCTATTCAAAAATTAAATCGAACAAGTTATAAAACTGATTTGGATACTTAAGTATATTTTATTTGTTATTTAAAACAGAGAGAGAACACAGAGCACATCTTAATTATATTAAGTTTAATTCAAGAAATATTAAAAGCCTGTCACATATTTTGTAAATTATATTTTATACATACAAAAAATAAGAAGCAATAATTTGCAAAGTATACAAAAAACGAAATACTTCGACAAGGAGCACCTCCTTGCTAACTTCTTCTCTATTTTTTCAGTTTGCAAATTCGCCGAAAAATCAGAGGTTTTTCCACATGCAACCAAAAAAAAAAAAAAAGAAAAGAAGAAAACAGGAAAAGAGGAGCAGGATGGCAGGACGACAGCTGGAGCCAACTATGGCGAAAAAGGACCAAGAACTGGGAAGTGGGGGCCAAAGTGGAAAATCTCAAATCAAAATGCCATTAAAGCGTGTACCGCTTGACTATAACGCGAAAGTGGAAGTAAATATTGTCATTACTCAAGCTTAAAATTAAAATTACCCACCTGAATGGATAAGGGAATAGAGCGGGGGGAGGGGAAGGGGCGGGATAATGGGGCTCGGTGCCAGGGGGGAGGTGGAGCTTGCAAAAATGATAAACTGCATAAGGCGGGGCGGCAAAAGGCAACAGAACCTGAATTTCAAATGCAAAACTTTCTTTTTCGCACACACACACAAGCCTGCAAGAGTGTGTGTGTGTGTTGGTAAAGGGGAAGTCCCACTCCCGCCCCGCCATTTTCCATAAATGCCGCCACAGCAGCAACAGCAGCAGCAGCAGCAGCAGCAAAGAGCAAAGTAATTTTCATAACGACAACAACAAAGTCGCCGAACTTGCCAAAAGGTGCGCGCCAGCCAGTCCACCAAAAAAAAAAAAAAAAGGAAGAAAATCCCCTCATTCCCCTGGAAAAAGCAGCACCTCTCCCCCTTGGAGTAGCTCCACTTTTTGGAATGTGCCACGTTAAGCACATCTGTTTTTTATTGCTTTTAATTTGCCATTAATAAACCATTCCAAGGCGACCGTCGGTCGTCGAAAAATGCTAATTTATATATGTATATACAATATATATATATACATATATACTATATATATAGAGTATTAAGTAATACATATCTCCTCCTCCCGGGGAATCCAATTTGAATTTGTGCCTTCTGCCAATTTATTTTTCAGCCCAAACAGCCCAGCCTAATGCCTCATAAGTCAATGAGTTTTTGGCATTTTTATGGCTTATGAACAGACACCAAAGATGCTATTTTCCCAGGCGGGGGCAGGTCAGGTGGGGTTTTCCACAGCTGTTCGAGCGAAAAGTTTTGCCCAGACAGAGTAATTTCCATTTAGCCAAAAAAACAAAAAAAAAACAACAACATTACATCGCGGCGAAAGGCTAAAAATCATGAAGTTTCATTTGCAAAATATACATCAGGTGAAAGTCTTGACTATTTGTGGAGAATTATTAAAGGATTGGCAACAGTTACTTATTTTTATAACTAAAAAAACGGGTCTTAAATTGATTAAACTAAAGTTTCTGTGAGGTATACATTTTTCAGATGATAATTTCCATTTAAAATTCAGCAAGAACCTTTTTGAAAGAACTGTTGAAACTATTGTTGGAGTAAGTTAGTTATTGGTGATGCAATTGTTGAAGATACTTGAAGAAAGAAATTGTTGAAAGAATTTCTAATGTAGACAACAAAAAACAAGCTTAGAAATTAGTTAAAAAATATAAAATAAATGATATATTCCCCTTAAAAACTTAAAAAATAAATCCTATCACTATGAGGTGAAATTTTCCTGATAATTCTTTGGTCTTCTCCTAAAAACGCAAACAATTCCAATGGTCGACAGTTTCCGGCCGTCTTTCACCTGCATTTTCGGCAGAATTTCGGCGGAATGGGCTAGATCTCCATTTTCCATTTTCCATTTTGTCGAGACAAAGAATCGCAGCGACATCAAAGATTCTGTCGGAGCAGCCGGCCTAAACAAGAGAATTTCTGGCCGCCGACGACGCCGCCCCCCTTTTGGCATTGGCAAAAACCAGTGCGAAATTAGCCAAAAGTAATCCTTTAAGTTTAGTGCCCAAAAATTGCACACAATTGTCAGAGTGTCTTCAGTGTCCTTCCTCCTTCCACCAGCCACCAGCCTCCTGCCGTCCTCGTCCTTTCGAAAACGTCCCCGCCCCAACATTGTCAGCCACCGTTGATGACATTGTGTAAAATTTTGTTGCTGCTGTCGTCGCTTCGTGTTGTCGTTGTCGTGGCCGCTGCACTTGAAAAAATTACTCTATAAAACTTATAATTTAATATATTTTCAGGAGACTTTTAAGCTCTTAGAGAAAACTAAAGGTGAAGGAAACAGAAGAGGTGAGACTGTCTTCTCAAACAGCTCAATCCTTGAGCTTTTCTCTGGCAATATCCATCGAAGATTTATTCTATCTCTTAATATAAAATTATTATATAAATGTGACATTCTTTTTACGCTTAAATGCTTATATAACCACTTATGTTTTTCGGTCAGTGTCGTGACGCGGAGCTTGTTCGCGCTGGGCTATAAAACTTTTATAGTAAAAAGTAAATGCCACAAATGAGCAATCGAAAATTTCGCATTATAATGCAAACTGTGTGCATTTTTCGGGGTTATTGTAGTCGGCTTTCGGCCGGGCTCCCTTTTTGGGGAAAAGACAAACGCATACCAGGGCCCAGGATGCAGGCGGAGGAGGAGAGCCAAATACAAGGACGAAATGCCGAAAAACCAAGCCAGTCGTCATGGTCGCCGGGACTTGGTCTCCGTCTCTCGCCTCTATTAATAATAATAGAATTTTTGGAAATTTTGCAGCGAGACGAAGAGGAAAAAGGAAAAGGAAGCTGCCGCGATTTTTGCATTTGACAACGAAAACGAAATGAACGAGTTGTGTTGGGTCACCATTCCATCGGAGCCCGGCCCCGGCCCCGGACTGCATTGCATAATTCAGCGAGCTGTATAGTCGTCCTGGCTGACAATAATGCTAATAATGGTAATGATTATAATGCATGAAACAAAATATACCCGGAGATGCCTTGCCTCCTTTGTCTATCGAACCATCCGCAGACATGGACATCGTCGGAACGTCCTCCCCCGCCTCCACCGTTCGGCATCTAATGAACTTCTTTATGGCTGCTCCATTCGCATAGCTAATTCGGAGTGTCTATAGCATCCAGTCCCAGTCCCAGTCCCAGTCCCAGTCGCAGGAACAGTCCTAGTCCCTTCCTCAGCTGCCAGTTTGCAGTTCCCCGTTTGAATGCAAATTCAAGTCGAGTTTTGTTTCGAAAATGCCAGCGAATAATTTTACGAAAATTAAATACAACAAAACTTCATTGGTAATCGTCTCTGTGAATTTGTACAGCTAGTTTCTTAGGAAATTCATATTCAATATATGCGTAAATTCAATATTATTTAATCTATGTATTTAACTAACTTGAAAAGTTGGTTTTAGGAAAATAAAGCAAACATTTGAAGGCTCTAAAAAATGTAATTTCCGACAAAGCAAACTGATTAAGTTTATTAAAATATAATTGAAACACTATACACTATACTTCAGGTTAGTTTCAAAAGGAAAGTTATACTCCGATTGATTATGCCTTGTATTTAATATATATCAGAGCTGTTTGCAACGTTTATTCCAAAATAATATTTATAATATTAGTAATAATTGTATCCTCTGCTACTTAATGCTTGCTACTTTATGGGTGACTTTACGAACCGGATAATCCGTCCGTGCAAAATAAACCAATCATCCCCCGTAATGTCTCCCGGAGTCCTGAGATCCGCCAGGTGGATTACCTTTGCCTAACATCGTCCTCGTCCTCGTTCTCGTCCTCGTCGCCGTCGTCATCAGGCACGTCCGCTTCGGTACGCCCATTCGGTTATATTAAAACCATTTTTCGCTTATTACCAAAAAATTTGAATATTTTGAAAATAATAAACTGCGGGTGAGTTACTAAGTGGCAGCAGCGACGCCCGACGCCCGACGCCCACAAAAAAGCAAACAACGGCCCACTTCCCACTCCAGAAATGGGATTGGGATCGGGATTGGGTGGTGGTGTCGTCGTCATCAGCATTTGGTATCATCAAAATGATGCCAAGCCCGAGCCGCTGGCCCACCTTTGGCCCAAAACCCGCAGCCACGGCCATTACTAATCCTCCCCAGCCTCCAGTCCCTTGGAACAACCGTGTGCTATCAGCGCGCCTCGTGTTGATTGTCGCGCATTGCCGTCAATGCCACCACCTCCCTCCTCCCTCTCTGGCCACTCCACCGCCTTCCACCCGTTTTCCTCTGGATTTTCCCCGCAATTTCCTTACCGCCATTCTCTTGCCCCTTTCGCAGCCCCCCTTGCCTAATGAGCATCATGCGTTCGCGATGATGACAATGTTGGTCAGTGGCTTACAAACAAAAGGGGGCACTTTGCCCACAAGTTTTGGGGGAGGAGAGGCTTTAAAATACCTCAAAAAAATATTTTAAAAAAACTGTGAATAAATCGTCCTCATATTCGCTTAAGAAATTGTTGAAAAAGATTGGAGAAGTTGTTGGAAAAAATTGTTGAAGAAATTGCTTCAAAAATATCATAACAACAAACATTGGAAATTGTTGAAGAAGACTGGAGAAATAGTTGAAAAAATTGTTGGAGAAATTGTTGGAGAATTGTTTTCAAAAATGTGAATATAGATTAAGGCATTTTTAAAGAAAGTGTTCAATAAATCATTAATGAAAATTTGATGGAAACAGTTGGAGAATTCCCAAAAAAAAAGGTTAAAGAAGAGTCAAAGAAAGTGTAGAAAGTTCAGAAGGGGGTACTTTTTAAAAAGTGTTGAAGAAAGTCTTAAAGTTGGGGAACAATAAATTCCTGTTCAAACACAGAAAACCCCCTTTTTCTTCACAGAACCCCTTGGCCTACGCCCTTGCTAAAAATGATATTGCTTATGGCCATGCTGCTGCTACTTTTTGGCGGTGGTAGGTAGCCGCCTTCCCATAGTGTCATATTTTTATGATTTTTATGTTAATTCATAACCAGGGACGACGTCGCGGTTGCCAGCTCTCAAAGTCCCCCATCCTCAGGGCATCCAGGGCCATCCTCAAGCCCATCATCGTCGCAGACTCCTTTTCGCCAAATGCTTTTTAATCCTTTTAATGAAAATTAGTTCCTCTCAATAACATTTAATATATTTTCCTTTGCTTTCGGGGACTCTATCTCCCGTTCCCGTTGTTTTCACAGGCATTATCATAATTTCTGTTTGCAACCCTAAATCAACACTCCGTCTCCGTCTCCGACTCGATAAAGGGTTACTGCTGGTCTCTCCGTGTCCCCCGTCACTCGGTCCACTTTCGGTGGTTCACTGGTCCTTACAATCTGGTAACTGGTAGTGGGTAGTAGGTGTTCGGGTGTCTTCACACAGGGAGGCACTCACTCCGCCTTTTGGCATATATCACAAGGTGATAACGAAGAACCCACCACCACCAACACCCTTTGCCTCTGACCTTTTGATTTCCTATGCAGCGTTAAATGGCATCCGCAGCACATCGGCGTTCCACGTGGCTTTTCCGCGGCGCCGCTGGAAAATTGAAAACCCAAAAAGGCAGTAAAAATTAATGGGCGTAGCGAAGGTGTGCTTGCGCCGCCATCCTAGCTGGAAGGATTCTGGCGCTATCATCGATACTGTGTGTCCCTGCTAAGAGATTGGATTATCATTGCGATTATATTAAAATTTTATTTGGATTCTCACTCTCGGAAGGTAACTCAATGAAATCGGTGAAGAAATTATTTGGTAATGTGTTTCTACATTATAACGATATGTTCCTTCTAACCTCAAACGTAGATAGCCTTCCTTAACTAAAAACTTTATTCTTAATAACCTTAGTACGCATGCAAGCAAACATTCAGACAAACGTTAGCTTTACTTTCTCCCATCCCGCCTACTAACACCCAACCCTAACAAGCACGTGCTTGATGTCGCAAGAGCCACTTGTACATTGATGATGACTTAAAAGGGAAATGGGTTAGTTGGTCTCCCTTAATGAATAAATATTCTCCTGGTTTGATATTTATAAACTTGGCTAATATTTTCAAAATATATTATATTAAAGTGGCTCTGGGTAACAACTACATAGTTGCTTTTCGAAATCAATGCGATTACCGGATCATCTGAGTTTATCGATATTTGAATCTGGGCTTGTAACGGTTTCCGATATGGCTATCGATGCAGTCGGGATTCAATAAGCAAAAAAATCTGAACACGTCATTACGACTGGTCGTCTGATGGCTTCACGCCCCAAGGATAATATTGTGACTTCTTCTTCTGGTCCTCCCCCTTCCTCTTCTGCTCTCTCTTCTTTTTCTGGTGCTCCAATTTCTCCTGCGTCTGCTGTTGCTGCAACGTTTGACTCCTCTTGGCGGCCACCATGTTCATAACTGAGCGGCGATACGCCTTGACGGCCTCCTCCCAGTCGCGGCCAAGCAGTTCGCGGGAGACCTCGTCGGGACTGCGCATGAACTGCTTACGCAGCATCTTGGGCTCCGTCGGACGGAAGTTGGGGCGATAGCCGCTCCGATCGCGGGGATTCAGCCACATGGTATCGCTCTGACTGCGCTCGTGCCACATATTATCCTCGCGGTTGATGCGACGCTCCAGGGAACCCTGGTTGGCGACACGCACAAAGCTCGCACCACGCGTCACTAGGGGCGTGGCGCTGGACCGCGTTCCGTCATTACCTGCCGTCGTAGAAGCGTTTTCGGATCGGTCAGCCCCCTGAGATTGTCCACCCAATCTGCCACGTCCGCCCTCCCGGCCACTGCCGTCCCAAGGATTGGAGGCCATGCAGCGTCGGAAGTCGCGCCACTTACCGACCGCGCCGACCAACTTTGCACGCAGGCTCTGTCCTACCACGAAGTGCGATGAACGCTGCATAATTTCTGCTGCATATGAAATATGGGAAACAAAAATAAAATAAGATATTTTCCCAACAATAGAATAAATCTAGATCGAACTATAGCTCCCGGAAACTTCACTTTGAGCCCGCGAACTGTTTGGGGACACACGACGCTCTCTTACCTGAGGATTCGGTCTGTACTTTGCTATTATAAGTTCACGTCTGCGATTTGTTACCAAATTGATCGGATTGAATAATTTGGAATTTATATATGTTTTTTTTACAGAAAATTTTTGCCTCTGATGTGAACTGTAGAAATTTTTAAAGTAGAATAAAAATGATGTTGTACTGTCTCGAACTGCTCCAATGCTGCTGTAATACTAAAATCAAGGCCGACTTGGTCCGAGCAAGATATCAAAACCTAACTGAAATTAAAGGCGACTCCTACTTGTTCTTGACAAATATCATAAAATAACTATATATATTATTAATTGTTTTCACTTTGAGTGGTTTTTAGGTATTTACAAGTTGCCATTACACTCGTATGTAGACTATTGGCTCTTCAATAAGGTTCTTGAGCTTCTAAATAAATAAATACTTGATATTAATATCCCCTTATGCCAAATCTTTAATTAACATCGAAAACAAGATAGTATTAATGTAAAACAATTTGCCTAAATTACTCGCTTAAATTTATTAAGTATTATTTATGTATTTATTAAAGTTTCCATATAAGACTCCTTTACAGGACCTTTTATTCTTTAAACAAAGCAATGCAATAATTTGAATGCACCCGAACATATTTATATATGTGAAAACACACCTCCTTGCTTGCATAATTATAGGGAGCAGGTCTTGAAGGAATTGCAATTTTCTGGCAGCACATCCGCCTGCTAAAAGTCCACAGGACGAAAATAAAAACCTCCTACGACGACCGACCATTAACTGCCTGAGCCGGTACTTTCGAGCTTAAACGTTGACACTTGAACTCTTTTTGATTTCGTCCACGTATATGTACATATATGTACATATATGTTCATATATGTACATATATGTCGGATGTGTACGTTGTGTGTGTTTTCCCTTCTTTTTTATTTTATTTTTTTTCCTTTTTCGTATTCTCCACTGAAACACAATGGCACAATTATGTTAAATATCGACAAGTGGCCATCCAGGTCCTGCTTTTGTTGTGGAAAATATTAAACACTCGTCGTCCCAACAATCGAAATTCTCAGAAAGAAAAACGAGTGAAAATTGCCAGAAAGAGGTTGAGGTGAGAGCAGCACCTGGGAGGCCCTGGAGGTTAAAGTGTGTGCACATGAGAAAACTATTGGTAATCCATTGGTAATCATAAAAAAAATTGTTATTTCCTTGAGCCCAAACATAAGGGGCTTTCAAATATATTTATCGATATGAATTCGATATTTAGATAAACAAAATCAATACAAATATTGATAAATGTATAAAATAAACATTAGATTATTACCAGTACTTATATTAACAATATTTTTAGCTATTAACTCAAAGCTACATCCTTAATGCAAAGAATAGATTTATCAATAATATCGTTCTTTCGATAATTTAGCGATTTTTTAATGTCTAGACTCTAGACTCAAAGTATTTATAATTACCTCTTAAGTTTCCTTTTGTTTTCTTCTTATAATATATAAGCCAAGTACCCCTTTCAGCCCTTAATCCATCGATCTCTTACAAACAATCTTTGGTAGATATATCTTTATATATATACATACATATAATATATAACTTAATTATGCAATCTAAATGCATTGAATCACCTCAACCAAAATGACAATAATCGTAATGACAGTCGTCGACCAGAGAGCTCCACCGAAAAATGTTAACTCATTTGTTGTCCTTTTCTGCAGTTTCAGGCAGGCACAAACCGCACAGGCAGAAGGCAGGTGGAAATCGTCGCCCCCCTTCTTTATTCCCATTATCCAAATTCCCCCATAACCATTTTCTCAGCGATGTAGAGAGACGGGAGAAAGAAACGACAAATCTTTGCAATTTATTTACGTGCCATTTCGTAGGGAAGATTTTCGTTAGATTCTCCCCATTCGCCTGGCGGAATTCCAAGACATCTTCAGTCAGTTCCAACTACCAAGCAAGGACTCCCCTCCATCCTGTGTATCCTGCCAAGGCACAGGCACAGGCAGAGGCACACGGAACAGGCACAGGCACAGGCACTACCTCCTTGGTTTTTTGGCGACGACAAAAGTCATGACGCGCTGATGACGTTGCCAGTGGAAGGATTTAATGGCACATTAAGAATTTTATTACCGCACAACAACAACAGCAGCAGCAGGAACACCAACAACAACAACAAGGAAAAACACCAACAGGGAAGAGGAGGAGTGAAGAAGCCATCATCGTCGTCGCACCTTGGCTTGAAAAATTTTTCGCGAGCGTACACACAAAATTTTTGACAGGCATTATTCGCCCATGAAAATCTTTCGGTGTCAACAGAAAATTTTCATTTTCGTTTTGCTTTTTGATTTCTCCACACACTTTCCAAAAAGGTATTCTTAATTATGTAGAGAATATATCAATTTACAAGGATGTTTTCTGGGTTTTCAGAAGGGTTCTTTAAGCCAGCATCTAAATGCATTTCAATTTTTCTTCTTTAACTTGTCTTTGTTTCTTATATTTCAGTTAAAGATATATAAAATCATTGCCTAAGCTCATACATTCTCTGATCAGCAGAAATACCTTTATAACTAGATTCTAAATAGAAAGCTTCGTGCCATCCTTCGAAATTGTTAAAGGAATTCTTGAAGATTTTGGTGATTGATAAATAATTAAAATAAAAACTTTAAAATTGTTTGAAGGGTATTCAAAGCTTCGGTCTCGAAACATAGACTTGATTCTTGTTTTTTTTTCAGCTGTTCTTTTACTTTTGGCAGGATTTTTGGTCCTTGTCAGCAAAGGGTGGAGAGGAAGTTGGCTTTGGCAGTAAGGGTTTTATGGGGGGGAGCCGAGCCACATCTTTGCTTCTTTATCCCCAAAAATTTCCAACGTCTCGCTGGCTAAGACGATTGTCATTATTACAAGTTTTGCATAAATGAATGAATGAATGACATTTATGTATTTCATTTAGACAGTGCCAGAGCCAGAGGACTCGGGCTTAAGGACTCTCCGGAATGAGGGGAACGGGTGAGGATGGCCATTCCGGTTGCCCCGAAATGATGCGCGACTTTTTCAAATCTTTATGTCCTTTGTTTGATCAACTTTAGCACGGAGGAGCTACCAGGAGGAGCTAAGGGAGAGGGGGGTCCAGCAGGTAAATTCGCCGTGCCATTAACCCATTATGTGTCAGCGAAAATTTCAATCCAACCGCAATTTCATCTTGACATTTGTGCATAATTGAATTAATTCCGAAATGGAATTCAGACATTTTCCAACGGGGAAGGGCTTAAAATAGCTGAAAGGGCTCTTTAAAATTGGGATTTCGGATAAACATTAAGATTTTATTAGTTGAAAACGCTGCCATTTTGATTCTAACAGAGAAATAATAATAATAAAAGACGATACTAATTAGTATTTCAATTTAAACCATTTAAATAACGATACCATATATGTAGTATAAATATAATAGTAAATTCCTCGAGCCAAGCAATTATAAGGGTATGGGGATAGCAGGTGGTGAGGAGTATATACCGAGTATTTATCCCCAACCCAACCAATTAACGTCGATCCGTGGAGAGAGCATCTGGAATGGAATGCGCAGCATTATAGAAGCTACTTTTTTTGTGCTTTCCCTGTTATTTATATGCAATTTGGCCATCTTCTTCTGCCTTTTCTTCGGCATTTGTTTGTGCAACCCTTTCTGCCACTGTCTCTCTTACTCCTTCTCTTTCGCCCTCTCTTTCTACTTAATTTGAATGCATTTAAAAATGTTAAAATATGAGAATTACCACCAGGCCGGATAAAAAAAAAGGGGCTTACCGAATTTATCTGCAGAGACACGCACTTTAGTTCGGCAAAGGCGGCCTCGGTACACAAAAGATTTGTACGTGTTCCCACTTGATGAGGCTTGGGCCTCGCCCCCATTGGCCCGTCCTTAGCCCCCTCCTCCTCCGCCTCTGGCAAATACTACGCGCAAAAATTCCGTCAAAAAAAAAAAGAAAGCAAACACACACACAGCGCAGGAAGAAGAGTTAGAAAAGGATAAGGGCCAGAGAATGGGCCAGGCAGAAGGATACAGCGAAAAAAAAAATGTATTAAAAAAATTAAATGAAATTAATACGAATTTAAAACATCAAGAATACAATTTTCTCACTGTTATAAAGAAATTAATCCCCAAAATAGGGATATCAAATTGCTTCCACATGCTATTACCTTTCAAGCTTACATCTGGTTCTCTTTGAGTTTCCGTTGACTACGTTTTTAAATTAATTTTATTGTAAATATTATATATAATCCATTTAATCTTTTAAACTAAGCTATCAGTGAGTTAAACCAGCCCGAAAAAGTAGTACTGCCAACTTTTATCAATCATAACTTGGCAAATTAAACTTAAACCTTAAGAAGGGGTCTTAAAATCCGCACAAAATGTGTCCAGAAAGATCTTACATAATATAATATAAAGATTTTCAGAATACTGAATTAAGAACCTCCAGCAATTTATTGCATACTTTTAGGCACATGTTTTTGTGGGATATCAAAACCCTTATTAAATATATATTGTTCCTATTTGTCTCAGTGTACCAAAATAGGCATTATAATAAAAAAGAAATGAAGTACATGGTTGGAGAGGGGGGGTAGCGAATTACAAGCCCCCCCTTCCCCCCTTTAGCAGTGGCTCACGTTACGCCGCCGAAAAAGAGATAATTTTATTTCATTAATCCTTTTTTGGGACAAATTCTCTGTTCGTTCGTTTTGTTTGTGGCCCTTGTTCCTTTTGCATTTTTTTTTTTTTTTACCACTCTTGCTTCAGTTTTTTCTTGTATTCCTCCTCCGTGTTCCGGCTCGGATATTCTGGGGCGTGGCTCGAACGTAATATTAGCTTAAAATTGTGTAAATAAAAATTACATTCGTAAGAAGGTTCTCGGACAGAGTGCCAGAGCCAGCTGCTAACGGTGGCCCAAAAATCTCAAACCCTGCCCCCGAGCCGGATCCCTGTTTCCCTGCTTTTTTTTCGGATTTCGGAGTTAGGGGTCACATGAATCAGTGACCGCAAGTTCTGTGTTACATCCGCTGGATCTCTCTCTCTGAATAATGCTTTGGTTTTTCCTCCTGTCGTCGCCATTTTGGGGTACAGTCATGTCCGGTTCGCTGTCAAGCAGTAGTAGTCGACGTTTCCGGCGGCAACTGTACTTGTTGCACTCATCAGCTCTGGATTGTATTGAATCACTTGAGTTCTGTACTGTTTAAAATAATATATTCAAAATTAGAATATTGTATATTTCCCATCCCCTTGCCATTTCCCCTTAATATGTTTTCACTTTCCTTAGCCCTAATCGTGATCAATATTAACACCTTGGCGGAGTCATTTGTCTGGCAATTTACAGCACTTTTTCGGCCAATATAATTTGCCCTTAATGGCTCTGCCTCGCTCTAGACTTCTGGCCATGGCCGGCAGACTGGCTAACTGGCAAAACCCTTTGGCACGCATAATTCAAACGACGCAAACTTTGCCCCGTCGCCGCCGTCGTTCATTCGCAAATTAATGTTACATTTTATTTCGAAGAAGAAAATATAAATATATTTTTCGCTGCGCTACAAATAAATTTTGCCAGGCAGGAGTTTTGGTGGAAAAGAAAAAATTTGAAAAATTATAAACAGGCGCAGGGCGCAGTTCTCAGTTCGCAGTTCGCCGTTCGCAGGACGTCCCCGGGTGTCCTTGCCCACCGGTTACGACTCCTGGTTGGGTATATAACTCCGCTCATTAGTTGCCCTACACGCAATTAAGCACAAATGGCTTTCGAGGCGGGCACACGTAGTCCTCTCCTGGCTTTCCCTTTCCCTTCCCCCGTTTTTTCTTTGCTGGCCTATGGATGTGCCGCGTCGCTATGACAACTCGGTTTCAGCTACGAGAATCCAGGATCCCCAGCCTGCCAGCTCCAGCTCTGCCCCTCTCCCACTCGCTCACAACTATAAATCCTTGGGCAAAAGTTATTCGCAGCGGAAACATTGTCATTGCTTTGCTGGGCTGCTCCTCGGTCTCCGTTGTGCCAGCGCCGTGGAAACTTTGACTTTTCATATTTCTTTTGGGAAAGCGTCGCCCGCCCAGGCCCAAGAACGCTCCTGATGCTGGCTGGCAACTGTACCTGGCCTGTGAAGTATCTGACCTCGGCTAGATACAAAAATCTAATATAATCGAGGAACAATGGTATTCTGCTCGCAGAGAAGGATCTGTTATACTCGGGGAATCACATGTTGATGCCTAAGCGGAGGTCGATAAGTTATAATGATAATATTACATTACAAACACTATTTATTAAATATTATTGATGACTTATTGTAGCTTAATTTGTAGATCTCTTGGGGATACCTTGTCTTAATGTAAACTATAATGGAGATCTATAAGAGATCTACTTAAGATTTATTGTATATATGTATGTATACTTGTAATTTATTTGTGATTTATTTAAAATATATTTAAGATTTAATGAAGATTAATGGGGGATTAATTGCAAGACATGCTTTAGAGATTCTTTGGAAATCTTCTAGATGTTTGTCGTAGATTTATTGGAGATCCTTTGAAGATCTTTGGGAGCTTCATAAAAGATTTGAGTGAACAAAAGCGGACCTTGGATCCCAAGGTGTTTTGGAGACTTCAAAACTTTGCGATTAGCTGGCAACCCTGTTCGGGGTCAGTATTCGACACTGAACGCATATTTTTTGTGGCTAGTAAGGTCGCATTAAAATTTGTCATCCGTTGTGGCGTCTGGGAATATATGTACATATATCCTTCCCCTAGTTTTCAGCCCCCTCAATGTCGCCGTAACATTCTGGCAAAGCCAAAAAATTTATTACACGTAAAATTTCACCTGCGCAAGACTTTGGCGTTGGCCATTTTAACGCTTAAATAAACTTTTGGCCACCATTCCCCTCTCTGAGTTCTGCTGGATTCATTTATTTATATTTTTTTTGCTGTATTTCTGGCATAAATATACGCCAGCGAGAGGATGAGGGCAGAGCACACAAAGGATTCATAAATTTCGTAATTGTGAAATGTGCATTTTAATGTGCTCGCAAATGAGTTGAAGACAAATTTTTGAATTATTTGCAAAATGTTGTTGATTTATTGAAATTGCCCTGCCATTGCCGTTGCCGTTGCCGTTGCCCCATTATCCTTGCTGCCTGCCGTGCAATTTGCAGTCCTTGTTGATTGCTGATCCACGGAGCTCCTCCAGTTAAATCTGTTGCTCCTGGGGAAAGCCAGAAAAGCCAGTTTTACATTAAATGAAACTTGGGGAGGGGGAAAGGATAAAAGCCTGCATAGATCTATAGGATCCTTTTTTTTTTTGTATAGGTATTATATATTTTAGAGGGTCTTAAGGGTATGTCTATTTGAAAGATGTTGAAGTTGTCTTTCGTTGGAGAATTCAAAAGAAAGTATTAGTTTTATTGGAACAGAAGTCAAACTTTAATCGGAAATATTTACATTACTTATTTGTTGTTAATAATAATATATATTATTTTGTAGAGTAGCTAGTAAGGAGATTAACAACTTTGTATTTGGTTTATTTTTTTTTTTGTGTAGTCCAGGAAGTCCTTCGGTCGATCAGCAAATATCCTTGGCCTGCTGTGGCGAAAATTCAGCCATGTGAATGATTCGCTTATGCCTTTGTCTGTGGTTCGTCAGTGAGCAGGAGCAGGAGCAGGAGGAGGCGGAGGCTGGGATAAATGCAGCACCTGTCCTGCCAAGTAGCGGCCAGTTACGCCCCCCCCTCTCACTCGCTCACTCCGCCCACTCCGCCCATGCCCTCAGTCTGCGCCGTCGAGTCAGTTGTTTGATTTTACAGTTGTAGTCCAATTACGATTTTCGAGCGCATACCAACCGCACAGATTTCTGCCTTCAGCAACAGAACAGCAGCGGTTAAAATAATAGTTCCCAAAAAACATACATCAAAATACTTACCACAGTGTAGATCCAAGTCCAAAAACAAGCTATTCAAAAATTTAATCAATACATTTTTGGGGAAAAACTAAAGCAGTGTCTTTAAAAAAATATATATTCAGATATTAATTATTATTTGTATATGTTTTATTTATCCAATATGTTTTCTTTTTTTTCCCCCTCTTTTTATTTATATTTATAATTAATTGTATGCCTTGCCACTATTATTTTGACTTTGACTATTAACTAGCATGTGTCTGTGTGCTCATAACTGTCTGTCAGCGCTGCAGCAAACGTCCTTTTCGTCCTTGTCTCTCTCGTCTCTCGTCTCTCGCCTGTCGTCTCTCTCGACTGTCCTCTCTGCTCATCGCAGTCGGTCATACGCCTTCCCAACCGGCTTGCACGCGGATTTCGGCCAGCCAGTCAGCAGCTCACCTGGGTTCGTCCTGGCCTGGTCGTAGTCCTGGTCGTAGTCCTGGTCCCTGGTCCTGCTAAATTACATTTTAGCAAGTTAATTGAAATGGAAATTAGTTGAAATTGTAAAACGAATTGAATTGTATGTGATTAGCTGCAGCATTTTCGAATTGGTTAAACAGAAGCAGCAGCAGCAGCAGCAGGAAGACTGTGGCTTAGATCTCCCAGTAGCAACTGTACCGGAGTCGTGTCGTGTCCTGTCCCCTGATGGTTAATTGGCATTTTTAGGTTAACTGTTGCCACAACGATTCGTTATTCGTTTATAAATAAGATAAAGATGATCCCAACTGGAAAAGTCATACTGATTAATTAAATCCCTCAAAAAGGTGTCCAAAATTGTAAATAGTAGAAATAAACCAATTTACATACGAATTTGATACCCCAAATAATTTGTTTCATACTTTGAGACACCCTCTTTACGGGTTTTCTAAACTCTTAGTTAGTTCTGTGGTACTTCCGTTAAATTAAAAAAGGAGTGATCACACTTTCAATATTAGACTGTTATAAATAATTAACATTATTGCAAAATAAATATAAAAATCATATAAACATAGAAGAAAACTAATGTAGAAGTAAGCTTATTTAAGTTTAATTATAAAGCAAGCATTCTTCAGATAAGGAATACTATATGTCTTCCTCTACTTATATTCCTCTCCCTCTTCTTTTCCGGTTTCAGTGGCTGCACTTCCGCTTCTCCTGCTCCTTCTTTTTTTTTTGCAGACCGCAGACAGACGTCGCACAGCTCTCGCGTATATTTAACCATAAGTAATATTAATACCCATTTTTGTTAACCGAAAAAATGTGAGGAATATACATTATGTGTGGGTGGTGTGGGGTGGGTGTGTGTGTGTGTGCGGGGGGGTGCGGGGGGTGTGTGTAAAATTATTATCCTTCACGCTTAATATGCACAAGCGGAAGCCGTCATTTGTACGCCACCGAGAGATGACGATGACCAAAGCCCAGGGCCGCTGGCCATTTAGCATACGCAACTGTGTGTGTGAGTGGTGTCATTTTTTCTAAAGTTTTTCTCTTTTTATTTTATAATATATATATATTTTTTGTTTCGTTGGCTTGGCGTTTTTTATGTCATCGTCCTAGTCGTCGTCTACTTATGTGCCACATGCTTCGCCTGGCACACCGAACAAATTTATTTCATATTTATCAAAGAATTAGTTTTTAAGTTTAGTTAGTTTTTTTTAGAAATTATTTGTATATTTCAGGTGGTTTATAAATATAAAACATTAATATTAATATAAGTGCGATTTTTATATCGAATACAGTGTGCCCGTATCACTTAAAAATACGTACATTTATTTTATGCTGTAACTTAAAGAGTATACATTTCTTAATCTATCAAAATTTCATACAATAAAACAATGCTTATACCATATATTTTCTATTAATATAACTTTACCTATAATAGTTTTATATATAATAGTTATATAATTATTTTCTCTCCGTGCCATCGCTCTGCTTTCTCATCCCATCACCGTGTACTGCTTGCTCCTGCTTCCTACGTGAGATGTCCGCTCCGCTATGTCCGTCCAAGGGAGAGCGCGTGTCCTTACAAAATTAGTGGTCTTTTACATTCATATGCGACCAGCTATATATACCAGATACATATGCGATTTTTTTCACAATACTCGTACATTATTTTCGGTTGTATATCTTGCTTCAAAAAAAAAATTAAAATAAATTTCAAGAAAAAAAAACAGCGCACAAAAGTTGGGGAAAAGCTGACAGAAATCGCAACGCTGATATATAATATTATATAGTTTTTTTGCATGCAACTGTTTGTGCCACTTTGGCGGAAGTATCGCAGCGACAGCTTTCCCTTAACCCACCGCATTATGCTTTTTTTGTGTGTTTAGCAAAGCGTGGAACACACACACACACAAACACACACACAGTGGGCAGAGTATAAAAAATTGAAACCATTTTCTCATATTAAATGTGTGCCGACCGAAGAGGCGACGGTGTGGGCGTGGCAGTTAATAATGAGTGCGCACAGTGCCACCCATTGGGCTGCTCGCACACTGGTCAGCAAGCAGTTCGCAAGCAGCCTGCGTGCAAGCAGTAAAAGAATCCTGGCGAAAGAAGACGGCAAGCAGTAAGCTTTGGGTCTTAGATTCTTCAAATAATTTATATCAAGAAGTTTACTAAGCCTTTTTGATAGTGTCTTAGCAACATTTAATATTCTTAACCCAAAGAACAACATGGTTTTCCATTGCCATATTGAACGAAATCTTTTTCTTAAATAATAATTAACGTATAACTAAAAAGCTCTTAGAAGTATTTTAGCCCAAAGCATTTTCTAAATTCTCGCATGCTCTGCCTTTCTTTCCATATATACATATATAATTTTTTTTTGTGTGTGCAACTCATATCCGCTTCCTGTGGCAGACGTAACATAAAGCTGATCTCTCCGTTTGGTCCTTATGGCATCCTTCCTACACAACCCCTCCTTGGGTTGGCCAGTACGTGTCGCCTTGTCACCGAGATATATCTCAGTGTAGAGCCACACTGGGACTCTCCGAGTGCTGATTATTATTCCGCTGACCGTTTCGTATTTATTTGAAAGGCATTTGCCGGCTGCCACTAACCAACACACACACACACACTCTCTCTCTCTTTTTTTTTGTTTTTTTTGTTTTTGTGTCCTGGAGCTGGGAACAAAACGACATATCCGTCCTGCATAAATGATGTAATTACAGCGCAAGATTTTTGCTATGAGCAATTTTTATTTTAATTTCTTCTCCCCGCCTTCTTTCCTCATTTACTCCCTTAGTTTTTTTATTTTTCTCTCTCTATATGCAGCATCTGGATGTACACATATCCATATGCAAGGAAGTACTTGTACATATGTACATATGTACGTCTGGCAGCTTGTGAAATTTTCTGCATTCTTTATCATCATTTTAATGAAATGCACAAATGACTATAATATTTATGTATTCATAGTTATAGTATTTGTCAGCCTTATATTTTGCCTTTGATATGGAACGTATTTTAGCTGTGCTTAATGCATAATACGTTAATCGATGCTTATCGATTTAAAATCGATGTATAAAAATATCGAAAGCGTGAATTGTTTTCCAGGCATTTTTAAATCAATAACAATTGTTGTGGCATCCCTTTGAACCATTGTTCTTGGTAAATATTTATCTGAAATGGTTACTTGACCATCCTCCCCGTTTCGTACTCCATTTTAAAAATTGACTTCCTGCCCTCTTCTTTTTTTTTTTGTTAAACAATTAAAGTCTCGATTAATATCAACAAACAAGCGGTTTTTTTTTTATATATACCCTTTTTATTTTGGTGTGCGGAGGGAATTTGTTAAATGTTATCCAACGCTGATATTTTACTGGCCAAAAAGGGCTGCCACCTGCCGCCAAAGCGGACTCTAATGCATTTCTAACATGGGTGGCACTGAAAGGGGAGTCAAGGGTGTCAAAGGTGGAGCTGGGGGCGATTTGTTGACACAGCCAACGCCGCAAAAACATTGGCGGGCGTGTTAAATGAAATGAAAAGCCAAACGCGCGACCGCGAAAATCAAACAACAATAAAAAATAAACCGCAGTAAGGTAGCAACACTGGACCAAGCAAATTGCGGTGAAAGCAGAAAAAAAAAGACAAGAAAAAAGGCAACAAAAAAGCAAAACATACACAAACAGAAACAAGGAAAAAAAATAGTAGTTAAGCCCAATTTGTAATTTGTTTGGCAAATCGCACGAATGCCGCTAAAAGACACCAACAACGAAAGCCGCAGCGATAAGAACAACATTAATACTGAGCGAAAAAGTCGAGCATTATTTATTTTCCTTATATCATTTATGGGATATCCTTGCTGCTTTGCTTGTGCATGGCAGGCAATGCGTGGAAGAGGTAACAAGTTAGAGAGCAAGAAGAGCGCCATTATCATCATCAGTATCCGTTTGCTGAGCAACTTTCAGCATATTGCTGGACTTTATTTATCTGCTTATATTGTTCTCAGTGCGAGAATACAACAACAACAGCAACAAACAGCGCAGCGGCTAACGGGCAAACGGTAAACCAACGGCGGACGCCAGTATCCTGAATCCCGTGTATCCTGAATCCTTTCCTCGACCCCCCCCCCCACACACACACACACCCTGTAAATGTGTGTGAGTGTGTGCGTTGTCGCGATGAGAAACGTGCCGATGCATAATCATTGAGGCCATTATCATTTATTTCACTCAAAGGTGTCGTTGCCGCCTGGCTTTCTCTCTCTCTCTCTCTCTCTCTCTCTCTCTCTCTCTCTCTCTCTCTCTCTCTCTTTCTCTCTTTCTACCTGACGACACCTGCAAAAATCAAAAACACACGCACTAACCAACCAACGCAATGAAGGAACAAAGAAAAAACCAAGCTTAGCTAATGCCAGCAAGCCAACCAGGGCCCTAGCCACACGATCCAACCTGGAAAATGCTACCAAAAGTTAAAATTTAAAACATTTTGGCACCTATTCATGGGTTTTTCAATAGAAATAACTTTAGCTATTTGTAGTAACTCTTTTCCAGTTGTGATTTCATTAAAAATTATATATTTTTTGAAAGGTTCCAGTGCAGAGTGGCCTCGAAAAAGCACCAACGATTAGCAAATAGCCCAACCAACAAGGAGCGGCGGCGCAACGATTTTACAGCCGCATCCACAGCAAACAGTGCTGGAAATTTATGAACTCGATTGCCGTGCTAACCCACTCAACCACCACGACTCACCGGTGCTGCTGCTGCTGTTCGCGATTTTGGCCTATTTGTTTAGGTCAAAACTATAAAAATCCAACAAACTATAGCGTAATGAAATCAAAATAAAGCAACGACCAACACTTTTCATGCATAAATCAACAGAAAAAGCCAGTAATCGAGTTCAACTCGAGCACAAAACACTAGATAAATAATATTTAATGAAGTCCCATAATGCTAGGTTTTTTTTTTAATATTAAAAAGTGACATGTGAAAGGTTGTGTAAAATAATTGACTTAGATCAACAGTTTCAGTTTATGGGAGCAAACATAGTGATAGACTTATTTATACAATTATTTACTTACAAGTCAAGCATTTTAAAGGGTTCACGTTTGACAGATAAAATATTAGATTTTCTAATTAATTTTACTTGACGATGACTTAATATTTATATTATAATAATATATAAGATATATTTAAAGTGTCAGTTACACATATAGGAAAACAATACATTTAAATTTTAGTTACCGAGAAATCCCTCTATATCCCAGATCCTGAACTCTATAATGCGCCATTTCAATTTAAATGTATTAAGAGTGGAGTTGGGACATCTGGCAGGGCTCAAATCGCTAAAGGCCGACGCCGACAGAAACACACAAAAAAAGAACAACAAATTAAATTCCAACATTAAAATAAGTTTTTAAAACTAAGCAGAGCGCGAGCGGCTTATGTCACACACGTTAACAAAGCGAAGCGGGGAAAAGGCCCAGAGAACCGCAGCAGCAGGACAGACAGCATTTGGAATATAAATTTAGTTAAACAAATCTCGGACGAGGCGTCCCCAAAGGTACGAAATGCCGCCAGAAGGCTGCCAGAGTTGCCACCGTCATGTGTGAGTGCCGTGGAAGTGAAAATGGAAATGGGCAAATGCACTGCAATTACAGTTTCGACTTTGGATTATAATATCATCAAGTGTTTAATAATTTAATCTTAATATAAATTTGATAATTTATAACAAATTGTATATAATGTATTGAACTTGATCGGATTTATAAAATAACAAGAAATTTATATAGATTTGTGATTAAAATGAAATTTTATTATTAAATACAATACCAAATGAATCGCCAAACATTGTTTATCAATTTATTGTCGATTAATATATAATTCCTGTAAGAATAGTTATCGAACTTTATGTTCTGTTTTCGATGACTATTTTTTCGATTATTCATGTAGCAAACAATCGTTTTTATTTAACAATCGAAATCCCTTTAAATTCGACTGTAGGGCAAAGAGAGAGCATACGCGACCCCAGACCCCCAAAGTGCATTTCGTTCGTTTTTGGGGGTTAGGGTTACGTGTAGGTTAACCCCACACTCGCTATACCTCTTCTCCTGCACTTTCTTGTTCTCGGTTCTTTATCTTTTTGCCATGTAGGCTTCTTCACCGGCTCCTCTCCGCCCTTTAATCCTCCTCAGCCTCAGCCGCTGACAAACGTCAAAATATAATTTTGCGTGGATTTGCCTTGCTCCCCAACAGCAACAACAACAAGTAAGAGTAATAAATGTCAAGGGGGGTGGCAGAGCCTCCTTCCCCCCCAAAAATAAACAGCAAAAAAAAAATGAAATAATTTTTGCAACTGCTGCCTGCTTCTTATCTCGGGCACGTTAATGTGGCCTATGTGGCTCACGAAAAAAATACCAAAAAAAAAAAGAAATGGGGAAGGAAGGGTTGCCGTTGCATGTCCTACTGTGAGACATAATTTTTAATAATCTACAACACAGCCCCGTCCTCGAAGGGGGTGGGTTGAAGGGGGGGTGCCCAAAAATACGCGCATGCAAATGGCTTAATTTAATATATAATTATACCCTGACAACGCAGCAAGGCTGGTACCCACCAACGAAGGGTCCCTTTAGCTAGGCGCATGAAAACGTTTCCATTTGAATCATACATATATCCTATATTTAAATATTATTTATTATATTATTAAATACATACGAGTAGATAATTGTAAAAGAACTGTAGTTGAGGAGGAAAAAGTTAATGAAGAAAATACCCAATAGATATTATTTTTTTTTTTTAATTCTTCAAACTTTGCAACCCTAATGTTTTCCTAAAAAAATAATATATTTTAAAATATTAAATCGCAAGACAATAAAAAGATAGTGTTCTGAGACTAATTCTTAAAGCTGTTGAATTTGAGAAGGGAAGTTAAGCTGTAACTGTTATTAATGGATTTCTCAATGTTTATCCATTTCCATTTATCCAGAACATTTCCCCAATAAATCCTAAATCGATTAAAATATCGATAAAAGTGATATTTGTGCTCCGTAAAGGATACCTTCAGCTAAGCAAATGTAGTTATTTTTAGAAAAGAAAAAAAACGGATACATGGCTATAACTTTAATATGATCAAATGATACAAATTTCAATAAACTTTGCATAATTGAAAATAAATTAATTAAGTTCAAAATAAATATTATTTTTTTTGGCAAGCTAGAGCATTTCCACTTCGATCATTTCGAAATCCCATGACAGTGGCGCCAGGAGTGATTTTCATGATTTCGGTGGCGTTGTTACCGGCTCCATGGCTCCAGGTTTATCCGACTCCGAAGGTTCTTGGCCAAAAAGGTGTTAAGACGAAGATGCCATACAGTCATGTGGAAGATTGTTGGGGTCTAAGCTTCAGATTGATGCCGCCTTTTGCCGCAGAACCCAATCCCAGGGCAGTAATTAAATTATCATACCAACGGCATAGCCCCCCCTCGGCATGTGTGTGGTGGGGGCGGGCGGCGGTGTTGTAATTCAAGCGGGGGCGCCCCCAACGCAACGGGTTAACATTAGCGCACTTTTATGGCCTTTGCCAGGATAAGTATATTTCCCTTAACTCCCCCGCGCTCTCTCTCTGTGTATGTCTCCCTTTCTATGATTAGCTGGCAGATTTATGCCAGCCGCAAAGGCATTTCGTGGCGAGCAGTTAAAAATAAAAAAAAAACTATAACTGCAACACAAATTTAATACAATTTCAATTACCTTGGTGATATTATATAAAAATATAAAGACGGCAACTTACAATGAGAGGAGGCCTATGTGGAGTACATTTCAAATCGATGTCCATGTTGTTTTCTTTGTATATTGAGTGTGTTTTATATACATACATATATACATGTCTTTATTTATTTAAAAATATACAAAGTTCTCTTTGGTTATATTTTACAATTTGTTTCAAAAGGATCAGACATTTATATATGTAAAATATGTTATTCTATTCCTTCTGGAAGATTTCCTTTTAGGCGTTCTTCTTCGAATGTCTTTACCTCTTTCGACCGTTTGTTTCTTGATTTCTTCAACTATGTTTCTATATATTTTACACTGTATATATGTATATATATATAGATATATAAATATATAGGTATATGCTGAATCGGGGAAGTACTCTCGTTCTCCTTCTCCTTCTCCTTGGAACACCAGCTGTTGACCAAATGTGGACCTAGGACGTGCTTTTAATTTTTAAAAACTGCTCTTAAAACGCGATAAAACACGTTGGAATGGCAAATAGCAGTTTGTGGGGGGACAGAGTGGGGCTGCAAAAATAAAGGAGAAGTTGTAGAAGAGGCCAAGATACATATATACTTAGCCAGTTTACATACATACATATGGATATTTTATTCATATGGACACTCAACCCACCCGCTAACAAATCCCAAGTTGGCAGATAAAAAAAAAACCCAACAAAAATGGCTAAAAAGTGGACGGTGCATCTGGTAAAAAATGTGTAAAGCGTGCATTTACATAATGAAAGATGTTGCCATATGTGTGTGTGTGTGTAAGGCAAAGGGATTAGCGCCGGTCGTCATGTGCGTGGACACCAGAAAAAAAAATTCTACTAAAATACACATACATACATATAAACATACATATATAGAAAATAAAGTAAAGGAAAAAAAATAAAATTATAAAATATTGAAGCGAGTAAGAAAAAAGGAGGAAAGACGGCAAGCAGTGCAGCCCCCGGATAATGCTTGCTAAGAGACATCGTCACTGGAAAAAAAATCACTACCATTAAAATTGTATCATTTTATTTGTTGAATCAGCATCTGCAAAAATCAATTAACCGACAAATACTAATCTTTAAATTTATGTCGGACTCTAATTTCTTTCTCCCAGCCTCTTCCACGCTTTGCCTGCAATGTACAACGCCAAGTAAGTAGCTACCGTTTAGTAGCAAACGAGAGAGTTATTTTATTAGCTGCTCTCTGAGAGAACTTTGAATTTTTCTCTTCGATTGCAATTGAGCGAAATCAAATAGAAAAAAAAGTAACCTACATACATATGTAATTTTCTTTCCATTTATTTTTGGGAGTGGAAGATCTAAGGACTTCTTTTAAAAAATAATATAAAAATATTAAGGACGCCTAAATAAAATATAGATATACTATATATCACTAACAAAGAAATTCTATCGTGTTCATGTATTTTCTCAAAGTGCCCCAAAATTAATGTCCTTTTAGATACAAATGCAATTTATAAGCACAGAGCTCGCGCGTGTATGTGTTAGCGGGGTTTCAAAAAATGCTCTCACATGGCTTCCAATTTGCCCACCCCACCCAACGCACACACCAGCATTCACATTTTTTCGCAACATAATTTTGAATAGCATTAAAATTATTAGCTACAAATGAATGCAAAAAAAATGCAAAAATAGAAATGTAAATGGTGAGTGGGAAAGGAAGTGGGGATGGAATAAAAAAATGCGAGAATGACTGAAAGTAAAAGAAATGGGCGTAGCCCCGAAAAACCCCAGAAACAAATGCGCATAATGAGCTCTGGTCAGCCAACCTAGACGGAGGTGGAGGCGGCCGTGTGGGAGAGGTTGGCATCGCAGAGATTTACGCGCGACAAGTTTTTACTTGCCATTTTCCGTACAGCGTAATTCCTTGTCTGTGCCCTCTCAGCAGGTTTCGGTAATATTTTCGGAAACTTGGGCACACCGAACTCCACACTCTCCGGACTTGGCCACACCAAAGTGTGCTAATACGCGCCTGGTCTCACTGCAAGAGATCTTATCTGATTTTAGAAATTTCTCTAGCTAATAGAGTTTTTGAATACTTCAACATATTTGTATAGCTCATTTTATTTGAAATTCAAGGATATAATAAAATCGGTTTGTTTTTTAGAGGGTATTCCCAGAAACCAATTGCTCAACCAATCGTCCTTTTTAGGGACCCCTTTTTTGTAGCTTCCAACATCTAGCTAAATACTTTTCAGTTGATATCGCAAATCCTTTTCGCTGGCGCTTACATAATGATACAAAAAAACAAAGGACGTGGACGGAAGGAAGGAAGCACCGTCTGCTCGCCTTTTGCATTTGCATGCAATTTGCGGAAAAGTTTTGTATGTCCTTGCAAAGAAATCGCTTTAATGTCACTAAATACTGCTTATGAAAGTGGTTGCTATTATTACCGATTCATACAAAATCAAGAAAAAAGTCGCCCGGTTAAGAGAGAAGGATCATGTTTAGGATCTAGTATGCCTGTAACAACGTCTATATTAGTCGCCTAAAAAGCACAAAGAAAACAAATACGTAAAGAATCTTTTGCTCAGAGAAAATCATAACTAATCGCTTTATCTCGAGATGACAGAGAAACCCAAGCTAAACGAGCAAGAGAGTCCAATTCCCAAGAAATACTCCCAACTCCCCAGAGCCAACAGCTGTACCTGACGACACCCAACACCAAGAACTACTGCTTATTGCCTAAACTGACAAAGAGCTTCTGTCGACCAAGACCGAAAACAAGTCGCTCTCGACCGAGATCGAGTCCCTAACAACCAAGCTGGATGCTGATCACTGGCTGGCTGCCAGGCTGATCACGTCGCATGGAGAGCTGGCAAATCTTCAGACCCAGGAGAAATCGTTAACAGCCGAGCTGTCCGAGAATAGCTCCTTATCGGCAGAGCCGTTCATAGCTGCTAACACATCCGATATTGCCAGTGCGCAATGTGCGGTGATCAGAAAGACGGAGAGAGACTAGAGACTTGCTCTAGTTTAGAAATACAACAAAAAGAAAACATCAAATGTTGCATTACGCGTACGAATTTTAAATCAGTTTTTATTCTGTTATATCATGCTTGCTGTTTGTGGGTGTATAATATTTCAGTTAAACATAACTCTTAACTAGGCGACAAAAAAAAGTAATATATTTTATAGTATATAGTATATAGCATAGCTGGGGGTTATGTAGTTTAGAGGAGCTGACTAATTACAGCTGCAGCTGTTTGGGCCTTCGCTTGCGCCGCTTTCGCGCCTTCCGGCGCAGCCGATCGAATTTCCGGATCCGGTTGCATATAAAGTGCTTGAGGTCATCGCCCTCATACTGCCGACTGCACGACATGGTGAATAGTATTAGCGAATTAAGGTAGAAAAAGAATCTAATGTCGTAATCATCCATGGATGCGTTATTCCTGCCACTCCTTTGCCGCTCTTCCTGCCTCTCCCTCTCCCGCTCCCTTTCGCGCTCCCACCGATAGTTGCTATAGTTGTGCTTGCGCAATTTGCCCGCCGGCAGGTGGGTGTCCTGGGCCGTCGCCTGAGGGTCATCATCGTAGGTCGAACGCTGGCGCTTGGCCGTGCCCAACTGTTGCCGTAAATAGTCGTAAATGCTCATGTTTCTGGTCACGATCGTGCTGGTGCTGATGACGATGGTGTTGGTGTTGTTGTGGGTGGTGCTGGGATTCATCGCTCCCGATTTATGCGGCGCCACATGCTGTAGATTGGGCCAACTGCCGCATGCCGTCTGCACGCGTGTTGGCAACGAGGTGGCTTTTGGCCATGTTCTCGTTGTCGATTTTGGTGTATTTAGCATTGGCTCATTGATGGTGTTGTTCGTGTTGTTGTGTTTCTTATCTTGTTTGCATCTTTCTGTATGATCTTCTTCTTCGTCTTGTCCTTGTTTCAAATTGAATTGCGGATATCGTGATGGTGATGATTTTGGTTGCTGTTGTTGTTGTTGTTGATTTTGTTGTTGATTTTGTTGTATTTTGTAGTTTTGTTGATGATGATCTACAGCAGTGACTGCAACACGTCAATGATCGGCCACCAGCGGTCCCCAGAACATTTTCGATATCTTCGTATCGTCCTCGGTGAGGAAGAACTGACGGCCCAAATGCACAAACTCCTTGAGCGACAATTGGCCATCGCCGTTCTTGTCTATCACAGCGAATGAAACGGCAGCATCGTCTTCGGTCAGTCCCAGACAGCGGAAGAAGAGCTTATATTGTTCGAGATCCAAATGGCCAGTGTGATCAAAGTCCACAGCCTTAAACAAGTATGGCAGGAAGCGACCGATGCGCTTGGCCATCTTCTTGTCGTTAAGACGATGGTGCAGATCGGTGAGGAACTGCTCGGCAGTCACCAGATTGTATGGGGTTATCTCCCCAAACTGCTCCTCCCACGTATGCTTGATCACATCGTTGAACTCGGCAGCCACCTCCGGAGTCAAGTGGCCCAAGTCGTTAAAGCGTTTGGCCAGCAAACGGAAATCGTCGTACGAGACGACGCCGTCGTGGTTCACGTCCAGGATGCGGTGCAGGGTGCGCATCTTGCGACGCCAGAAGGCTGAATCGCCCTAAAAACAAGATAAAGAAAATAAATAAATTTGAATATTCGAAAGTCTCTTCACTCCTTGAAAGCTCTTTCCATCCAAAGGACTTGCACAGTATTTTAAAACCATTTTGCTGCTTGAAAGCTTAAAAGCTCTTTCCTTAGAGAATCTGTCATATGCACTGCTTGCTTTACTCTACTGTCCAAATGTTTTAAGCGGCAGCATGTCCTAGATACTTGTGTGCTTTCTATACAAAGCTTAAAAAGCGGCATGTCCTGGATACGGGTGTGTGCTTTCTACTTGTGCTTTGTGCTTCTTAAAAAGGCTTTCTTGTGTTCTTTCCATTTAGTTTGAGCTTGAGCTTGACTATAAAGCTCTTTTCCAGGATTCCATGCTACTGCTTGACTTTACAAAAATGGCAAACTGCTTTAATAGGATCAGCAAATATATATTATTGCAGTTATTATTATAAACTCGGGAATTAAATATTTCTTAAATAAGCCAAAAAGCTCTTGAGACACTATAAATACTATTTTCCCTACATAACCCCAAATAAAGCTTTGATATTGGGACAACAAAAAACCTGTTACACTGTTAAGTGATCGCTGTTAACCAGGTTACCATGTTAGCTGTGAGCAGGTTCAAAAAACGACATTGAGACAAGGGAAAACTGGCCTTTTCACAACATATTAAAAAAAAAAAAAAACAATAAACAACAATTTCGAAACACGTCTCTGACTTGCCAAAGCAAACAATTGAATTGAAATTTGAAGTTCGGAGACACGTGGAGGAGTGTGTGCATTTGAATGAATTTTTTATGGCTTTTCATCAGAGTAAGTTATACATATATATATACACATATATGTATACATATGTACATTTATGGCAGTTCACTCACCCGTTCGCTGCGCTTGGAATCCATCTTCTGGCGACGTCGCTCGAACTCATCGTCCGAATCCGAATCGCTATCACTCTCCACCTCGCGACGCAACTTGGCCGCTCCGGCGGATTTCTTGGAATATTGACGGACGGTCTGGACCACCGCGGTGGGCATTTGATGCCACAGCAGTGAGTGGGCGTGTGCCCCATTTCCGCATATGTTACCACCAGTTGCCACGAAAAGAATGCGCTGGAAAAAATCACAAGGAACAAAATGCACAATTAGTAAATTAGTTTATATTCGTATAGTTAGTATGATTGTTTACACATTTTCCCAAGCTGCTAAAAAGTCATAATATTTACAGTAACGAGTGTTGAGTGTTACCGAATTTATTTATTTATTTCTTGCTCGCTCACTGTCGTTGCTATGCCCTTCGACTTGTAAACAATCATTATGTTTTTAATTACAACTTATGTGTGCTCTGTTTTTTGTTTTTTCCGGCCATTGTGATTGTTGTTATTTTGGCTATTGTTAAGGTCAGTTCTGTTTACACACAAATAACAAATAACAATTCCGAGCCCCCGCTGCTGGTGCCAGGCTATCGCTTTTTATTTCCAAGTTATGTTCGAGAGGTAATGCTTCAAATTCTTCTGAGAGGCTCTCTTCAGAAATACATAGCTTTACGAAGAACACGTGGCGATCAGGTAACATACCGAATCTTCAACAAAACGTAAACCTGTTCTGGTTAATATTGGAATTTATATAGCAACATGAAAAACACTATGAAGTATAGAAGTAATGGCTGAATCAATGGGACTTGGGAAAGCCTTTAATCACAAATGAAATAAACAAAACAAGAAAGCATTCAGAAGGAAGTAGAAAATACTTGGAAATGCTTGGGGAAAATGTTATGTAAAGAAGTATTTTCCAAACCCAAATCGAATCTTGTGTACAAGTAAATATATTATATATAAAAACATCTTGCAACACCATTGAAGCTAAACAGTAACAGATAATTATAGATGCAGAAAGTGTTTTTTGTATTTTTGTTTTTCCCATCATCAGTTGACAGCCTCTGGCATTGCCATTAGGCAAAGATAAGGCCCGAACCGAACTCATTTTAATTACAAGAAACCACACACCATCACAAGAGACCTCTTGTGAAAATGCTTCCAATTCGGTGGCTCGATAAGAAGGGAAAACGAAACGAATCCAACAAATACAGATGTTGGCAGCACCAGCAGCCACCGACGACGATGATATCATATGCGTGGCCCATTATCATATACGAACCGATGGATGGTATTTGTTGGAACCTTTTGGGAGCTTGTTTGCTTGGTTAAACGAACTTTGGATTGTTTTTTTGTAAACAAGTTTCACCGAAACCAAAAGGCGAGCCACGTTTCAATTAATGAATGCAAAAAACGGGCCTCCATCGCCTTAAATCGTCTGCCGACGAGGCTTGAACAAAAGCACAAAAGAAAAACACGTTTTCGTATTAAATAAAATAGAATAAATACAAAAAAAAAGAGGCAATGATTTATGCTCGAGGCAGAAAAGTGGAGAAGCTGCAAATAAAAATCAAAGTCGAGCAACAGGTCAATGTTAATCAGCGCCAAAGAAAAATTGCTAAAGAAATATAAGCGGAATTCCTTGCAAAAAGTACTTCCTGGGTATCATCAGCTGTTTTTTGGAAATATATATACATATACATATATATGTATACAATATCCAAAGAGAGGGAGAAAAGAGGGTAGGAAATCCCCTTAGTTGTTTTTGTCTTCATGCTTTTGCGCAAGATTTTCCTGCCACAGAATTTGCGCAGTTCGTCGAAAAAAAAAGAAAGGAAATGGTGGGTGGGGTTGGTTGGCTCAGAAAACTACGTAGCTTTCACCTGAACACACAGAAAACTGCGTACAAAGTTAGCATAGCAGGTTACATAAATTAACATATGCTGCCATTATATGTTTTGGCTTGGAACCAGAGTTACAAAAGCAAAATGTATTCGAAGTTATAAGATATACATATGAATGCCTTTCTATAATACGTATATATAATACAAACATATAATATAATATAAATATTATATTACATTAAATAAATTTAAATCATTTGCAAACTCCTCTTTTATTTATTTATTTTATTTTATTTTATTTACATTTATCTATTAAATAATGACCTATGCGAATTATTTCAATAATTTGTACCCAATTTTTTACTGTGCACCTATCTGTTGTTTGCATTTGCTGTTTGTGTTTTCATGAGTGTTTCATTGAGAGAAGTTCGTATTTCAGCGCCTCTTTTCTCATATGATTATTGATTGATGATTGATCCTTAAGCCCATTTCCCTTCAATTAATGGCTCTTCTATCATCGAAATATTTATGCATTTAATAATACTTGGAAATTAATGGTTTTTATGTATGTGGTTTAAAACAATTACAGCCTTAAAACGTAAAAATGTTTTGTTTGTTTCCGTTCAATGTTTATTTCAGACATTGATACAGTTTATGGGCAACTGTGTTACAGTTTTCAGGGAACTGGCCTCGATTCACCAACTCACACTCCTTCTCTCTCTCTCTCTCTCTCTCTTTTACCACTCCTTCTCTCTGTTTTGGAACTCCCGCCCACCTTCAAGTTAGGAAAATGCGATTTATTTCAGTCGCTGTTTTCCCTATCGCAAATTCTTGCTGTTTAATCACGATTTTCGTTTCTAAACCTGTTCTATCTTTGGAGCCTCTCTCTTTATTTAGGATCTTCTTATAATTGTATGTTTGTATGTATAAAGATTTCCCTACTTGGAAACCGTTACTTATAGTGGGGCTTTTATTGGCTTCTCTCTCTCTTTGAAAACATTTCTTTAACCTGTATCCCGGACCCTCTCGGTTTTGGAAACTCTCTTTCTGAAACTCTTCTCAATTCTTTGGAGCTCTTGTAATTGAATTAACGTCACTTAAGACCACACTCATACACACAGAGGCACTTACATGGCAATCGCTGTGGTTGATGGGCATGTGGGCAGAGGCAGGGGGCGGGGAGGCGGACTGCTGCTGAAGAGCGCCGACAGTTGCGGCCATGTTGCGTTCCAGGATTTCTCTCGAAGTGCGCAAAATGCCGCGGCTCACAATCGAAAAGGCCATCTTAAACTAGAGCTTATCCTCGATATTCCGGCTCTGTTTGAATTCTTCCTTAGCTTCCCCTCGCGACTTTTGACTTCTTTCAATTTCTTTGCTTCTCCCGCTCTTTTTACAGTTTGAGCTGCTCTCAAGAAAATGTGCAACGTTGCTTTGCTCTGCTTGTTGTTGTTGTTGTCGTTTGTTGTGTTTTAAGTGTGGCGACTCTTGTTGTTTTAGTTGCAGCGCGCATTTAATAACCGGTTTTTTGCCGAAGATGCACCAAAAACAAACAAATCAAGTAAAAAAAAAAAGAGTTTCTTTGATTTTGTATTTTCTTTTGTTGGCCGCGTTTTATTCACTGTTACTTCTTCTTCGAAGTCTCTGTTTCTCTTTTAAATGTTTTTAGATTGTTGGTAATATTTGCTTTTCTTTACGGAGGAAACACAACCGTTCGCTTCAGCGTTCGAATTCGTTTTGAAAATGTTCGCCGCTCTGCGCAAAGAAGTTGACGTCGAAGCTGGCAGCGACGCCTGTAACGGCAGAACGGTATGACTGTGTGCGTGTGAGGGAGAGACTAACACACATAGAAGGGGGATGCGGGGACAACAGCTGCTACTTCGAATTGTTGCCAGAAGCAGACAATGCCCAGACGACCATTGCGGCCAACTTAATAGTGCTAAGCCAGGAAGAAAGTTAGAGGAAAGAAATTGATTAAGTTGAGTATAAAAATGGTTGCATAGTTTTTGGGGGCTAGTTACAACATGGCTAAGTTGGTCCACTGATTTCCAAATATTATTTATGGTTTCATTACTAAAGAAGAAAAATGTTTATTATACCTTGGGTACCAGGTTTATTATATCTTAGTGCCAACCGATAATGTACATACATATGTACATTTGTATGTAACAAGCAGAAAGAACCCCGAATCCATAAAGAGTATACATACATACATACATATATTCTTAATCATATGAGTCTGTCCATGTGAAACAACAGATCTCAAGGACTACATATGTATGTATGTATCTATAAGAGGTGGAGGTACAAATTTGGTATCAAGTCCTTTTTTAATTTTATTTTATTTTGTATTTGTTATTTTAAAACCGAATGTATAACTAATCTGTAGTGTTAAATTTTGGAGGTAAATGGATATCAAATAATGACCTCTGCGCAGAGTAATATGAAAGTTACTAAATTGTAGTCTTGAATTTCGGAGGTAAATTAAAATCGAATAATGCCCCCGGCGCGGAGTAATACGAAAGTTTAAGCAATATCGGATGATATACTAGGGAGTTATTATCAATATCAAGTTATTCTAACCCCGTCCGCAAGTTTTTCCATCTATGTACATGCAATATGTATCTACATATGTACACACATATATATATCCATCACGCACTCGTACTGTGTTATATATCTTCGTTAATTTAAAAATAATTATTTTATAAGCCGATCTATGGTATATATGTAATCGATTAGTGTTATTCGAAGTCACTGAAAATTGATGTTGTCTTCAAATTAGTTTTTTAGAATTAGAATTGTTTTTGAAACTTGAATGCCTTTGAAAACTCCTAATATTTTGATCAGAGGTGTTTGTAAATACATATATACACACAGGGGACAGGCCAGCACACACACACAAGCAGACCAAGTAAGCCGGTTGAAGAAGAAAAGAAGAGCAACATGAAGAAGAGAAGGAGAAGCAGCCGAAGCAAAAAACAAACAAGACCTGTCCAGTGACTGTAAAACCTCGCTTAAATTAAATGCCGAAAAAGAAAATGCATTATGTAAACACATAACACACACCCACGCGACGCACATCAATATTCCATTGATAATGTAAACGAAAGAAGCCACCGACAAAAACATAAAAACAAAAATTGAAAAGCAAAATATCATAAAAAATGCGTATTTAGGTCGCTGCGTGTGACAAACTGTCGTTCCAATATAATATGCCCGCAATCACCCTTCGCCCCTTCACACGCACACACACACACACACACACACATATGGGAATAGTGAGCGAGTTTTGGGTTTCTGTTTTTCAGTTTCTGTTCTACTTCATTGCCTCATATTTACACACACACATTTGCGGTCAACATTTTAGAATTACTCAATACTTTGTCAAAAGACTTTTTCATATTAGTTTTTATGACTTTTAGGCGATCTTTAAGGATAAATTAAGTATATTAATATTGTTCTTATTTCTGAAAAATTCGAGGTTCCAGTTTCGAAATTGTTAATATTTTGTTGCTTCTATTTTTAAGACCCACACTGTGTTTATGCACACACTTTACAGTGGTGTAAGTGTGGGTCTGACGGTTGTATAATAGTCTTGATCAAATAGAGCGCCAGTGGACTTGGACCCAAAAAAATACATACACATCCAAACATTTGTAAATGTTTGTATATATGTACATATGTATGCATGTATTTATGTATATATACATGCATACATAACAACTACCGAAAAAGCCGAAACAATAAAAATATTAATGAAAGAAATGGAGTGATTTTAATGAATAGGAGCAGTAACCTGTTGACATTAGAGGGAATTATCCATCTGGATTTCGATCTAATCTGTGATCTCGTTAATTCTATTCGCTTCACTTGCCATCAAGATCAATGAAATGCTGAAAGTGCAGCCATTAAAAAATCACTGGAAGGCCCACAGCAGCAGTTTGAAAGCTACTGGAAAGCAAGCCAAGAAATGTTGCACTTTTGTAAAGAAAAAAATGGGGGGGAAATTAGAAAAAGCCCCCAGCTGCGCAGTCGGCATCAACGTCGACGTCGGCTGCGTCGGGTGCACTGCACTCTGCGGAGGCAAAAACTTTGGCTCGGAGCAGGCGAAACATGTGTGTGTGTGTGTTGCGGCCCGCCGGGAAGTTTCCAAACGTAGTTTATGCGTGGCTCAAATCAGGATAACTTCACCAGAGCTTGTGTGAAATAAAGTTTATGCCAAAAATATAAAGTTCTTCTGTAAAAACCTAAATACCTTTTATTTGTCATATATTTTTTAAGAAACTTTGTTTTAATTTGTTATAATTCTGCTAGAAAGCTGCTGATATTTAAGATTATATTGTTATGCGAAGTTCGAGTTATCGTGATTTAGGCTACGCATAAATGTCACTTGTCTCGGGTGGACGTGTGCCAGAACAACCGGCGCATCGGCTATGGCAACGGCATCGGGCATCGGCTGACTGCTATATCGTCACGTAACGCCAGGTCCAGGGACAACAACAAAAGCAACACAAAACACAACTGCAAGCATATGACCACCAAAACGGGGTCGGGTCTCTCATTCGAATGCAAGTGTACATACATACATATGCACATATGAGGCGTGTGCAGTTTAGCATGTGCTCGCTACAAATAAATGAATTATAATTTGTTTGATGATATAAAAGAATAAACAACAAACAGACAGAGGTAATAACTGCAGCCACACGACGTCCACACCCACACCTACCACGAATACCAAGTGGACGACAAGTCTATGAACTCCGAAATTGCTGAACAAATTAAAATGCGTATAAAGGCAGAGGGCGCGCGACTGTAAAAAAGGTTTCATAAAAATACTGTGAAAGCTCGAATAGAATCACAAAAAAATATTTCTAAAACATTTAAAACATTCTAGTTTAGGTTTCATGACCGTACACCTTATCTAGTGTCCACTGTACTGTAATTTTAAGGCCGCTTAAAGCTTTGCTTTTGTTTTTTTTTCGCGTTTTCTGGGCGTGTGCCGGCTCTACGACTACGTTCAATCGGCATGGGAAGCTTGTCTACGCACACGTGTATGTGCGAAGGAAGGTACATACATATGTATGTACTATGTACATACATACATACATATGTACATTAACAAAAAATTGTCTCGAAAGCCTTGTCTTGTCCCCCGGATTTAGAATATGCGGCTTTTCGAGCTCTGCTTTTGCGTTTCCATTTCGAATTTCGGTGCTCTCGTCGTCGCACTTCTCAAGGTCCCCCCGCAGCTAACGACTCCATAGTTTTTGTTTTTTTTTTTAATGCCATTTCAGATTTCCGCAACGCCATTTAAATTGATGTGCGTTCGTCTGTATGTGTGCCTTTGTTATTGTTTTCGTTGTGGTTTCTCTTCTTCTTTGCAGCTCTTTGGCGTACGTGTTGCGCCCCAACGCCGGCTCAGAAAAAGGGGGGGAAAGAACAGCAACATGTGAGCCATAATGTAGAGGTCGCTGCCTGTTCGGATGCTGTTTTTCTTAACCCTCTGGCATTGCATCGTGTTTTGTAGATTTATGTACATATGGTTTGTCAATTAATTCTTTGCAAAATGAAAACGACATGTACATATTTATTTATTTTTATAAGTTCAAAAATATAAATGTAATAAAACTAAGGAATATTTCATTAATAAATACATATAATGATGTATAACTTCCATATTATTATACAATAATACATGCATATGTACATAGGTACATACATACATAAATATCTAAAGTTTTATTTTCATATCACACGGTTTTTGTGAAGTGCTTTGTAAGTGACAAGTGGCCCTCAGTGGGTTAATCATCGTACAGTTAAAGTGCAGCGCATCCGACGAAGAAGAAGAAGAAGAAGAGGAAGGAAGATGAAATAGCGGCAGAGCAGCCTGCGCCGGCTGTTGTTGTTGCCGTTCACCCCTTTTGCTAGTTTTGTTGTTGCCTTTTTCTGTATGCGGATTTTGGCACGTCGTCACACCGGCGACAGAGGCAGCGACGCCGGCAGCAATGTCGTGCTGGGCTTCCTCTTCTTCTGCTCGCGTCGACCGACCACTCTTTACATAAAATGACATCAAATTTAATTGCGTCGTGCATCCGTGTGTCTGTGTGTGCGTGTGAGTTTTCCAGTTGCCTGCACCACAGAACAACAAAACATAAAACGGAGAGGGACTACGTGCCACTTGCAACGCATCCTTTTCCTGTAATGTTGTGGTAGGTTTTCCCAAGACTCATTCCATTTCCCATTATTCCAATTTTCCAATTTGCATTTTGAGGCGGAATTACAGAAGGATTTCAGGAAATGGTAGAAATACGCAGATAGAAAATACGTGAATTATTTTTTTTCCTGTGTAATAAATTAAATTACAGTGACGGTCGCCTTATCAGCGACCTGCTTATAATGGCCTGATAAAACCCTCAAAAAAAAAGAAAATAAAAACAACACATGACTTTTCTGACCATCGCGGGTTACAAAACCCGAAAATCTACAGATAAAAGCCCCAAAGGCACAAACTTTAGTGTCAAGATTAGGGTCCGAAAGTAAATACGAAATGAAAATGAGAAACGCAAACACACCATACACAGATTTGGAAATTCGTACAATTATAATACCTTTTGGCTTTTCGAAAATGTTCGGTAAATAGAGATGAGAGACGGCCGAGATTTTCGGCTGAGCTACAGTTTGAGTTTTTCCTACAGTTTGAGGGCGACTCCACGTGACAGACAGCAGTTTGATGGGAACTTCACCTTACAGGGCACAGTTTAAGGAGAACTGTCCATTAAAGGAATAGGTTATCGTTAGGTTATTATTCATTATAATAGAACCCAGACAAAGTGTTTTAATGTTTTCTGAATATAAATCAATACCTTAAATGGAAGCAGCCGAAAGATTTATACCGCGGGGCTCAACCCTTCAGTGGTAATGATAAATTAATTAGATTAATCTTTTATTTATGGCCAATAAACACACTTTTAGGGCTTGTGCAATTGACCTTCGACAACAAAAACACTTTGAAAAAGGGAAAGAAAACGGAAAACAACAACAAGTTGCTCAAAACAGAAACAAAACAAAAACATGTGAAAAATCTAAACAAACACAAACAGCATGTGAGTCGTCTTTTTTCGTGTAATCCACACCGGCCCCAGACATGTGTATATGTACATACATATACATATGTACATATAACCCTGATGTCGTGCGATTGAAAGCTCTTCAAGTGCCCAGTGGAGCTCCACAATACTGTGAAAAAAGAACAAGTTTCAAAAATTCATTGGGTTCCGTTCGAGAAGAAACTTAGAACTGCTCTCTCTTGGTTTTCAACATATTTCGCTTAATTGTATTCGAAAAGAACAATGCAGATAAAAATAAACTCTCTCGTTCGCTTTACATATCTGGTACATTGCAGGCAAAGCGTGTAAGAGAAAGCGAGAACAAGAATGTAAAATAAAGTAACATTAAAACATACAAATTAATTGAATCAAAAACCCACTCTAATTTAAAATCAAGATATTGTTGTGTATGTATATGTATGTATGTGTATGTATGTATATATATTTCACAATTTGAATTATACTTTTTTTGTACAGTGCCACAGCTTAGCAACTCCCATTCAGCATAATTGTGAATTGCTTTTTGTTTCGTTGCCGAAAACTATTTTTAGCTTTTTTTGTTTTTTGGCTTTATCTGGCTCTTAAGAAGAAGAAGACAGGAAGAAAAGGGTACGACGTTGCTGGCGGCACGTTAACAAAAAAATTGTGCGTAAACAACAGTGCAGAAGCAAAAAATAGTGTAAACAACAACAAGCCATAAAAATCAAAATCAACCAAAATTATCACAAAACTTAACACAAATTAGAAGTATTGATTAATGACTGGTTGTGGGAACATGTGGGGAGGTGTAATTGCGATATGTATTGATGTAATGGCAGAAAGTTTGTTTCAATGTTTTGAAACTGGCGCCCTCGTATAATGCGAAGTAGTGATGCTAACTATCGATAAGTGTTGACAAGGCATGTTATTAAATCGAATACTGAGCGTAATCGACAAAGAATATTTTTTTTGCAACCATGTCTATCGATATTTCCAATTGGGCGCAAAGCTAACGTTTTTTTTTCTACAAATGAGGGGTAATTGCGTTATGTAATTGATGTAACGTTTGTTTCAGTGTTTAAAAACTGGTGTTATTGTTTTTGAAATTTTTGATTTTGCCAGATGGTATATTAAATGGTTACGTTTTCGATAACTTCACGTTGTTCGACTACGTTCTTTTTTAAGTGTGACCATCTGCCGGAGTACTGTCGATATTTTTGCCACTCGAATCTGTCGGTCACACTGCTAGGCGACAAACAGAGTCGAAACAAAAATTAAAATTGAAAATTTCTTATTCGATGACAGGTACAGGAAGAATAGCGTTTATTCCGATCCATCCGCCAAACATATTAAGTCACATTTGAGCCGTGGGTGGAGAAGTTTCTTACTTCTTGTTGAGACATCAGTGAAGTGCTACCGTTTTCTCATTTTGTTCGTTTAATTTTCGGTTTGTTTTACCGGTAAAAGCTAATATTAAACGAATAAGAGGCTGCTAAAATAATCATCATGGACAATGAGGATCAGGTGAGTGCTGGAAACCCGAGAACGGGCTTAGATAGATTTGGTGAATTCAATTACTTGCTTCGCAGATGGAAGGGGAGCGTGAAAATCAGCTCGGCCAAATGGCGCAGGTGCAGGCTTTGGACGACGCCGACGCCGCCGATGTGGACGCCGCCGCAGACAACGATGGCAATGACGCCGCTAAAGACGATGACGGCGACTCCGTCAAAGACGATGACGACGACGACGACGATGATGATGACGACGACGACGAGGACGATGAAGCCTATGACAAGTACGATCTGATTGAGATTCCCGGTCAGCCCAAAACAGAGAAATTGCCGAAGGGCTCCGGTGCTGACGGCGACGCCGATGACTTGGCTACAATAGAGATAATGTCGTCCATTGAGGGCGATAATTCCGATTCGGCCCCAGAAGCAGCCTCGCTCGACGAGTCCAGTGACGACGAGGACGGTGGCTTGATCCAGGACTCGGACATCGAGATGGAGCCCGAGAAGGAGGATGGCGACGTCGACGACGAGGAGGAGGAAGACGATGACTTCTTCAAAGCGGACAGCGAGAGCGACTCCCAGATGGAGATTTCCTATGACGAACTCAATGCCAAGGAGGAAAAGTCTTTGGCTGAGCACGTCGAGCTCTGCAATATTGCACTGTATGTTACTTTTTTGAAGGCCTCCAATTACCCCTATGAAACCCTAGATCTGTGCCTACTTCTCCTTGGCTCCTTGGCCAAGTTTATTTATTTATTCTATTTTATTCGGGGAGCCGATATTCCTGGAGCCGATATTCGTATAATAGGCTCAAATTCCCAAATGTCTGTTTGTACTAAGTGAGCGTGCGTGTGCGGGGGGATAGGTCCAAAAATAAGCTCCAATATCAGGCCCAATAACTCGAGTGGAAATACCTCGGCACCCGGGGGGTATTAATTCCTTAATTAAGTCACTATAACATAAGTTCTGAATAAGGGTTCTGAGTTTTGAACTATTTCCTTGGGTCTCTGCCCATTTACGCCCTTTTTAGCCTTAAACCCTAACGTAGTTCCTGGATATGCTCGAAATTCAGGTCCTATCTTGACATTTAGTGCCCAGTCTTTAGATTCTTTCCTTAGCTCCTTACCATTTCCGCCCTTTTAAAGACCTTTCAACGATGATAACACCATCTCTCGTTTCGCAGGAAGCTCGATGACCTCACTAGGATTGAGGACTCTGTGCAAGTCCTTCACGATGAAGCCTCTGTGCCGGCCCACATCTGGGTGAGATATCTTAAGGCGCGCATAGTCGTCACACAAACTCCAGAGGAGTGCGCCGAATTTGAGAAGAAGTGCGCCATGGCCCTGGGATCCCACTACAGTGAGTCTGGCCGAGCCGCCGCTAAGCTCGACAACTGTTTCATTTACGATTCCATTTTCCGTTTCCCCATTTCCCCCAGACATCCCTTTGGCTGAGTTCATTATGAGCTACCTGGGGGATGCCGAGGAGCACAGACTGCAGAACCAGGTGCTGTGGGCCAAGTTGCTGGCCGACTACGACGTGGAGCGCCCGGACTATGGCGAGAAGCTGCGCTCATTAATGCGCCAGCACCTGACGGCAGAAGAGAGTGCCGCCTTCCAGGACTTGATCAGCAAGCACTGCCCCACCTGGCAGTGTACACCCGAGCAGCGCGAGTCCATTAAGACGGTGGTGGACAACTTCAAGCGGCATCTCGAGAATATGAAGTTTGAATACACCGACTGGGGCTGGAACAAGCTGCACAAGGGCCACGTGGAGCAGGTGCTGGCCTTGGACCTGGGCGAGGCAATGCAAAATGCTGTCATTCGCTTCATCTTCGAGCGATCCGTTGCGAGGTTCCCCATCGCCGACACCCTGTGGCTGGCCTACATGGTGTTCATCCAGGGCTACAACGATCCCGATTCCGATGCCGAACCCGAGGAGGAGGACAGAGCCGCGGCAGCCGCCAAGCTGCCCAGCCGCCTGGGCAGGGGCTACCTTTCGAGCACAGTCCTGGACTTGGCCAGCCGCGGTGTCCGCTGTCGGCCCAGCGCCCGACTGAATCACAAGCTGTTGGTCCTCATGGAGCGTGCCGGTTTCGAGCTGCAGGCGGTGGACGAACAGATCCGCAGAATCTTAAAGCGCATCGTCCGCCAAATGGTGATGGCTGTGGAGCTGCACCTGGACTACTTGGCCTACAGGGTGCGCAACACCAATGCTAGCGACGCGGAGCAGGCCGACGCCCTGCGTGCCGCCTTCCAGAGCACCTGGGACGAGCTGTCCAAGCACTACGGCGACGCGGCGGACACTAACTATGAGGTGCTGCAGCTGTGGGCTCTGGTGGAATACGCGCACCTGGCCAACCCCGACAATGCCGGCAGAATCTGGCGACAGATCTTGTGTGAGCCCTCCCGTGAGCATCTCCCCTTGCAAGTCTCTCTACATCTTCTTTCGTCTCTTCCTCCCCAGCTTATCCGGGCAGCTCCTTGCGGCCCCAGCTCTTTGCAACCTATGCCCAGATGGAGAGCGAGTTCAACGCCGGCCGTTGCACTCGCGCTATACTGCGCCTGGCACTGCGCCAGCCCAGAATGGAGGACACAACGGTCGTCTTGGAAGCGTACCGTCGCTACGAGCGCTGTTATGGCACGTACGAGTCCATTGCCGCGTGCCAGACCCATCGTTGGCCGACGGAAGTGGAACCATACGCCTTTGCTCGCCCAGGCGCCCAGCGACAGGCTCCTCGACAGCGGCAACACGCTCCTCGCCAGCAGCAGCAGGCTCCTCGCCAGCAGCAACAGGCTCCTCGCCAGAAACGTCCACAGCAGGAGAAGGCTGCGTCAAGTGCACAACAACAGCAGCCCCTAAATCGTGCACAGCGCCGACATCAGGCTCATTTATCGGTGATGGAACCCAAGAAGCAGCAGCCGAAGGCAGCAGCACCCTCAGCTGCCAGAGCTGCCGAAGAGAAGCCTGCAAGCAGTAACAAGACAGGTTCCGCCGAAGCCGAAGGCCGTGAGTTGCGTCTAAAGTATCCCTGTGAGTCGCCTGGCTTTAATTAGTTTGAGAAAAAACGTTAACTGAGCCCCTTTTGCAGCCCACTTGGAAACGAACAAAGTGTTCGTGAAGAATCTGCACATGGACTCCACCAAGGAGGACCTGGAGAAGCTGTTCCAGCCCTTTGGCGAGATCAGGGAAGTGCGATTGGTCCTGAAGTAAGTTGGCCCCTTTCCCCCCACCCGCCCCATATCCTTGCACCAAATGTTCATGCTCTTCCGCGTCCACAGTAAACAGATTGCTTATGTGGAGTTTCAAAGGTCGGAGGAAGCCCAGAAGGCGGTAGCTGAACGCAATGGCCACAAACTTCACGGAAATAATGTGAGTACTAAAGAGTAGCCTTGTATATCGATAGGGGAGAAGTCCGATATGATATATTGTGCCTAATATTATATCGCAAATAGCTCTCTCTATTTATATATCGAAGAATAACGTTGCAATAGGGATATTATCGAAAATGTAGCCAAAGAATGTTATTTACATCATTTATTTGTACAAATTATGTTGGATTCTGCAAACTATTTATTGAATTATCGCACATATATCGGAAACTATCAGAAACATATCGATAATATGTTTAATTTGTCTCTTGTTGTATATCGGATATTCGATAAACAAAAATACCTTCCTTAGCCAACCGTCTCAAGCCATAACAAGCACGTGCTTGGTGTCGCAAGGTCCTTAAGCTTTCGGATATTCTCTATACTCTATAAATGACTCAATTTCTGAATATATCGATATATCCATACTTCGCTTCCTATTTTCAGCTCTACGTAGCTATATCGAATCCACCGACAAAGGGCGGAACAGCAGCGGCCAAGGTGGCTCTGAAAAGACGGGTTGTGACCTCTTTAATACCCACAAATGTGGTGCGCCTGGAGGCGGCCAAGAAGCTCCGCCTGGCGGTTGATGACAAAGAGCAGGACGGCGACGACACGGCCAACGGGAAGGCAGGCGTCGCAGGAGGAGGTGGACGTGAAGCTCCAGAGTCTGCACCAAAGTCAAATGATGATTTCCGGAAACTATTCCTGAAGGATTAAAAGGCAGACGCAGGCGAGACCGACTCGAAGATCGAATAAGAACGAGACACAGAAAATACTGAACCAAATCGCAATTGAATGTACAAATCCAAGACACCTATTGACACTGCATCCGCCACCCGCCCGCCATACACATTACACGTTTTAAAATGTAAAACATGCAAAAACGCAAATATAAACTGTATAAAACAAGGCATATTTGTTTGTAATTCAGCCAATTTGTCATTTATTCTTCGTGATTAATTATATAAAATATGGATATCGGAGGATTACGTGCGGAACTTGACGCTCTTGCTGACGGTGGCCTTGATGCCGGACATCTCGCCGCCGTAGCGCTGCGTCTCCTTGCGAACGGTGCGAACGGCGCCCTTGCGTCGGATGAGCGCCTTGCGGTACTTGCCGCGGTGCTTGACTCGCGGATTGCGCAGCTCCTTCTTGCGGTGCGGCGTGAGCCCCTTGTTCTTGGCCATTTGGTAGGTGATGCCGCGGCGGGCTGCCTCTTCATCCTCCTCTTCCTCCTCCTCCCCCACATCATCCTCATCCTCATTCTTTTCTGCGTTGTCCTCCCCACTTAAGTGCTCGTCCTCGCTGAGATCAGCCGCCTTGTCGCCGTTGCTATACTTGTTGAGGATCTGCAGCTTGGCCTTGCGCTGGGCCACATCCAGGACGGTGAAGGCATCGCCGTCCTGAATCCGCTCCAGCAGCGCCTCCAGCTGCGGCCGTATGAACTCCTCGTAGCGCGGCGTTAGCTGCTCGCGCAGCTGCTTCAACTGCACCAGTCGCTTGGCCACTGGATGGTACTTGACGCTGATCCGACGCGCCTTCAACAGCAGATAGAAGGCCACGTTCGAGCAGTAGGTGGTCAGGACCGTGTGGTAGGTGCTGGCGAACTGCAAGGCCGGCACCAAGGGCACTCCATGGTTGCGCGCATAGTTGAGGACGGGCGTGATCAGCTCCCGGACCTCCGTTAGATGACGCTGAAAGTCCTGTGTGAGACCGATGAATTCCGGCGAGTCCTTCTGCAGCAACTGCAGGCGCTCGCGAGCCGAGAGACCGGTCAGATCGCTGGTCACCCTGATGCCAGTTTTCGCCTGCTGCTGCTTCGATTTCTCATCCTCGTCGTCGTCGTCATAGTCAGGGGCCTGGACATCGTCCAGCTGGAAGTCCGCCTCGCTGAGACGCTTGGCCAGGCGCAGCTGGATCTTCTTGGCCTCCTCCTCCTCGGCGCGGGCCTGCTCCTCCTCCTGGGCATTGTAGCTGCTGTAGTCCTGGTCCACGAAGTCCGTGTTGTAGTAGGTGCTGCGCTTGCTTCCCCAGTCCATGGTATTCGGCAAGTCCCCGTCCCCGTCCTCCGCGCCCTCAATGTCGCTGTCCCGCATCAGATCCTCCACATCCTCCTGCTCTTCGTCGTCGTCGTCACTGAAGCCCAGCACCTCTTGGCGGGGATCCTGCTGCTGGCGGCGCTTCCGTTGCTTGCGCAGGTCCTCGAGGATCTCGCGCTCCTCCTCATCGTATTCCTGCTCGGAGCCGGTCAGCTCGTAATCGTCGCCGTCGCTTTCCATTCTCTAGAACTTAAATTTAATGTAAAAAGAAAACCAACGAGCTCCCAACACGTGCGGGGTAAACAAATACAGCCGATAGCGATAGCAATTGCAATTGCGGAAAATATCGATAGCATTACCATCGATATTATTTGCTCTCCGTATCTAGAAGTGTGCAGCTGGGCTGGCCGAACCAAATAGCCAAAACTAACAGTAATTTGTATGGTATTTTTATTTGTATTATTTATTTTTAACATCAAAATATTTATCTAATATAACATATTTTTATTTATTTTTTATATCATGTATGAGATAAGCAAATTTATTGAGCTGTTTCCAGTTTTGGGTCATGCAGATTAGCCAGATCTGGCCTGAAAATAGCTAAGTTGGTTTGTAGTAGTGCTGCGTTCATTGGCGTCATACGTTTCTGAGAAAAAAGCTGGATCAACGAAAGTATAACCGGATAAAGCTAAATCCCAGGGAAGATAAACTCAAGAAGAAAGCCAATTTCTATAATTGATTGATTTAAAAATAAAAGACCTTTTAAGATATCATACATTAACATTAAAGTTTTTTTTTACCAAAACCGAATTCCTTGCACTTCGGAGTTAGTGCTCTACGCACATTTATTCGGGTGCTGGAATTCGGTTCAAACACGTAAAATACATAATATACATACATATGTATGTACATATATGATACATATATATATATATATATATATATGAAAAAAATTCTGACGAAAAAAGGGCGGAAATTACACCTCTAGTTTCGTTCTTTAAAAATTACATTTTCTGCCAACTTACCTAACGTCCAGCATTTTAAAATAAAGCATATAACGTGACCTTAAATTCATGAACATAAATATATATTTTATTTTGAAGTTTCTAGAATTTGTTAAGCTTAAGTTAGCTAACAATCTACATATGTACCTTATTCAGGGGTCATCATATACATATGCACCTATGTATTTAAATTATATTATATTATATGTAAATTAAAAATAACAATATTAGTAAAGTCTGTTGCTATTCACTTTCATGTATTATTGTCAACCACATGAGCTGCCCCCAGTTTGGCACAGGCCTCGCTGTAGAGGCAATCCCATTGCTCCGTCTCCTTGCGGTAGGCCTGCATCCAAGCGACCAGCGCCTGCCAGAGGTCGTTGTAGGGTTCCGTCAGCCGGGGCACCTTGAACTTCGCAAAGGAGGGGCTGTAGAGAACGCAATCGAACTCTGTCTCGAACTCCTCGCCCAGCACGGGAAAGGCGCGCGTCTCCAGCATCTCGTGGCTGGAAGGCAGGGTTTCCATTATAAATGCAATAGTATATAGCTGGGCAGTAGAGCCTACCTGGGCAGTAGCTCCCTCAGGTAGCGCTGGCGTCGTCCCAAATTGTTCTCGATGGATCGCGGATCGTAGTGCCTGCTCTTCCCCGCCAGATTCGCCTCAATAAGCATCTTGTTAATGGAGGGATTGAACTCCTTGTTCTGCGAGATGCGCATAAAGACGATGCGCTGCTCCAAATCCAGTTCGGTGACGTGGGCAAATAGCTCTTCGTTTACGACCAGGCGCTGGAACTGATCCGTGCTTACCGCCGACCAGTGCGGGCCCAGGGGATAGACGTAGGAAAGTGTTCCGCGGAAGGCCAGCTCTGGCAAAACCCTGAAAGTGCTTGGTAAGTAGCGCAGGTCAGCGGCTGACACATCAGCGCCGTATCCGTAGTCTAGGTAGTATATGGACACCGTGTACACGCCCGGCGGTGGAGTTGCAAAGATCCTTGCCCGGCGCCAGGTGCCCTCGAATGGAATGGCGCAGACGTAGCCAGTTTTAAGCAAACACCCGGGCAGCGCCATCATGTAGCCAAGGTTCTGGTCGATGTAGACGTTTCTGGCGGGAAAGAAGCAACCAGAGATAAGGAGGATGAGCACGAGGATTATGCCGAGAAGAGGGCATATTCCGCCAAAGCTTACTTCATACTAATGTGCATATCGTTGAGAGCAGCGGTGTCGTACACGTGATTCACTAAGTGGAACCAAAATTGAAATGGAGAGTACACCTGAGAGGGAGGAAACATAAATATAAATATAAATAATTGATAATATACAGTAAACTGAACGTGTTAACTGAAACCCACGTGGCACACTCGGATCTTAAGGTACGCCCCGTCCTGGAAGACATCCCCAAACGGCACAGATGGCAGCTTAAAGCCCAGGGAGACGGCAGTCTTGGGTTTATCCACCAGGAACACAGAGTCGGTCTGTTAGCATGTATTTATTATTATTAAGCAAATATAAAATGAAATAAATGATGCGCCTGTACGAACCAAACAGCATTCGGGAATGGCCTCCTTGAGCTGCAAGCGTTGCAACTCCTTAGTCGTAGCATCTAACTCCTCGAGATGGTCCACCCTCGGTGAACCTCCTGCTGGAGCCTGCTGCTCCTTTGGCTCCTCCTCGATTTCTTCGCGCACTATCAGCGAGTACTCGGGCAGGGCTTCTACAACCATCTGCTTCCTCTCGTGGGCATGGAATGATTGGGCGTAGAGCCACTTGATC